>VZSF01003923.1:397340-446730 GCA_013398295.1 Chionis minor | reverse complement strand
CATAGGCGTCTGTGACTGAGACGGGGGGGTATCCCCTCGGTGTTTTGGGGACGCTGAGCTTTTATGCTTCCCCCTCTATCGCCCCTCAGAGCGTGGGGTGCGAGGGGGAGGTGGGACGGTTGTAATTTCCCCCCCACTACACGCACATACACACACACACACACACACCCGTCCCCGTCAGGATGCCCAACATGGCGCTGCTGAGGCGGGGGGGAATGTGGGGGTGTCTCTTCCCCCCCCCCGGTTAGATAAGGCAAATGGGAGGGAGAAGGGGTGGTTGCACGCTGAATCTGCATCCCCCTGCGCCATGTAAGAAGGATATGGAGGTGTTGGAGTGGGGACAGGGTGCTGAGAGGGCTGGAGCCCCTCTGCTGGCAGGACAGGCTGGGAGAGCTGGGGGGGTTCAGCCTGGAGAAGAGAAAGCTGCAGGGAGACCTTAGAGCCCCTTTCTAGTCCCTAACAGGGCTACAGGAAAGGTGGGGAGGGACTCTGGATCAGGGCATGTGGCGATAGGATGAGGGGGAACGGTTTTAAAGTGAAAAATGGGAGATTTAGTTTAGATATTAGGAAAAAAATCTTTACCCTGAGAGTGGTGAGACACTGGCGCAGGTTGCCGAGAGAAGCTGTGGCTGCCCCATCCCTGGAGGTGTTCAAGGCCAGGTTGGACGGGGCTTGGAGCAGCCTGGTGTAGTGGGAGGTGTCCCTGCCCAGGGCAGAGGGTTGGAACTCGATGGTCTTGGAGGTCCCTTCCAACCTAAACCATTCTAAGATTCCGTGAATTGGTTGGGTTTTGCGGGTGAGGTGCGAGATGGTGAGGTATGACTGGGGTTTTGGGGTAAGCGCCCTTCAGGTAGCCAAAAATAAAGCTCTGTGTGGTGAAACACAACCTACGCGAGGGGAAGCGGATGGTAAAACTATGCCGGTCTGAGCTTCGCCTCTGTAGATATTTACCCAGGTGGGTAAACTGGTCCGGTTTTGCAGCAGGACACATTCTTGGAGTGACTCCTGTCCTCACCTGTGGCCTGGACTAGCTCATTTCTGCAGTGACCTTGAGCTAGTGGTTCTTGTTCCTCCTGCTGAATCGTTGCTCCCTGCAAAGCAAGGAGTGTGGATCAGTGCAGCCAGTGGAGGGGCTAATTAGTGCTTTCTAGATAATTGTTTCCAGGAAAAAGGTGGCTGAATGGTCCTATCAGCTCTAGGTACCACGCAGGGGATGTTCTGCTCCTTTTTCGGTACCACAAATAATTCCCTTTGTTAAAACAACCCCTGGCTGTCAGGGCAGGACCTCTGAGCCAGCTGTCCCGTATAATCCGTGTGCCAGGAAACCACCAAGGAAGCCCCGGAGCTTTCACCCACCCATTCCCCGACACTGAATGAGCGCAGATCCGGGAATATGGCTGTTGGAGAAGCTGGTGCCATGTGACTGGCCGAGGGCTCCTCATGGACATTGAAGTGCCGAGCGTTTGCCTGCTCTCAGATAATGTTCAACTTTGCTGTGTTACTGTAGCTGGGCTGGGTTTTCATAAAGTGTCCCAAAATTTAGAAAGGTGGGAGTTGAAGCTTTATAACAAACCGGCTAAAAATAGGCAATGGGATTATAATCCTAATCCAGGAGACCTTTCCTGGGGCTCCAGGGAAACTGTCCTTTAATCTTCTTTTCTACTTTACCTTCTCTTTAAAGCCTCTCTGCTAATCAGCATTAATTTTGTTTAGTGATGTCTGTGCTTTGCTTTACTGGTTGTGTTGCCGCCTCCCAGTAAAAATCCAGGGCAAGTTTAGCAGGCAGGAGCAGACCTAGTAATGTTCGTCACCCTAGTGACAACCTCCTTCGGTGGCCATCTTGTCTTTTTGCAGCCCAGCGGGGTTTACATGGCCGTTTATCCTCAGTCCCAGGTGTGGCACCTCCCCAAATACGAGGCTCTTTATTAAACAGCCGTACTGTTCTGTTGCCGGTCGACTCCGGCCCGCTGTGGTTTTGGTGATCCCTGGTGGTTAGGCTGGATCCAAAACCATTTTAGGAGTAACCCGCTGGAGGAGAGAGATGCCCTGTGCTAGATATTTGCAGATCGGCTGCTCTGAAATGCCAAAATGTGAGCAAAGGGGGGGAAAAATTGGAGCTTCTGCTCAAAATAAGTATGTACTTGTAATGTGACTGCTGCAAACAGCTTGAAAATGCCACGTGCGGATGCCGTACTGGGCTGGGAACCAAACAGGAGATTTAAAAAGCCCCGTATCCACCAGATCTGGTTTCTCGAGCTTTTTTGGTGCTTTACTTGTGGTTTTTGAGGGCTTTGGTTTGCCGGAGGGAGAGGAGCTGTGTTTGACAGGGCTGGGGCAGTGGAGAAGCTCGGTGAAGACAGTAACATCAGTGTGCCGACTGGCTCGTCGCTGGGATTGATTCCTCGGGGTCAGGACGTGTGTTTAATCAAATCTGATGGTGGAGGAGAGGGCACCAGCTTCCACGTCCGCGCTGCTCGCCTCCTGAGGCAGGGATCATCTGCTCTGCTCACCTTCCCAGGACGTCTTTGTTCGTCGCCTCTCTGGCCCCAAACAGCTTCCCCCAAAATCCCGCGCTGTGCTGGGTGGTGGGCGCCTTCCGAAAACGCTCCGTGGGAGCTGGTTTTGCTTTGTGCTGGCGCAGATTCCCAGTTTGCCAGCTGGGTGTTTGCCGTCTGCCGCCCACCAGGGCCCAGGCCCTTCATCTGGCAGTGGGAATGGCTTTTTCCCCCCCTCTGAATTCCGTCTTGTTTTCCTCTGCAGATCTCCAGCAAAAGAGAAGGGATATGTTTGGAGGAAGCACCTGCAAGTCTCTTGGTTTATTTTTAGCCTGTTTCCTCAAGATGTGAGACCTGTGATCGCGACCCATGTGGTTTTTCTCACTTTCGTTCTGAATATTTTAGTGGGGGGAAAAAAAAAAAAGGGAATAAGTTAAAGGAGAGCGTCTCCATCTTCCCCCGAGGCCCCACCAGTGCTCTTTCAGGCACAGAAGCGCCACCAGCACCAGGGTGGCACAGGCCCTGCAGGGTCCCACCGTGGAGGTGCTGGGACATGCTGTTTGGAGGTTTGGGTTTGGATCCACCTGGGCAAGAGGAGTTTCCCAGTCACCTTCATGGAGGATAAGTAGCCTGATTGTCCACCTGAGGCAAAGCGGTGGCTGGAGACAACAGACATGCAGATTTCCATCCAAAAGAAGAGGAACATTGTCTGCAGAAGGTGAAATCCTGGCTAAACCCAAGACTGAGTGATCTTCTAGAAGAGTTGCCTCAACCACACAACCGTTGGGTGTGTAAAGTGAGCGTAGCAGCTTTGTAGCCTGGGGTTTGTGCCCGATGTGCATCCATGTCATCTAAGAGCCCATCCATTCTTGGTGTCTGTGGGCACCACCACTTCATCACCAGCTAAAGACGTGCTATGTTTGAGAAGGAGGGTCGGCTGGAGACCTCCCGAGGCCCTCTCCAACCTGAACAAGCCAGTGGTCTTGCCCGGGAGGTACCACACCTCGCTCTGACCCACAGATAGCACCTCTTCCCTGTGTGCTTTTACGCTGGTGACTGTGGGGTACGCGTGATCCGTGAGGTTACGTGCAGAGACTGGGCCGGTTTTCCTCTGCGGAAGTGCCAGGCTGGCACGTACTGGCATCCGTTAGCGGCGTTTGCAGCTTTACCAGCCGGGAGAGCAGGGAGTGGAGAAGAAACCGCAAGAGGAGATTAAAGACCAGCGAGCGGTTTTCATTGGCCATCTTAAAATTGCGGCTCGGTAATTAAGGCTTTAGGCAGCTCACAAATAGCCCGGCTTTCTGCCAGCTCTCGCTTATTGTGAGCCTGTCGCTGCTGCGAGGAGCTGGACTTTATACCTTGGCTGAAAGGGAGTAAAAGCAAAAGGTAAGGATGCGTTGGAGCCTGCTCGCAGCCAGCGCTCTGCCTATTCCTCTTTCCCCTTCCCAGTTTCTCTGGGGTTGAATGAAGTGATTGTAAGTGATTTGGGTAGCTTTAAATTCCCCGTTTCCTATCGCTGTCTGCTAAAGGGCGGATTAAATTTTCAGGGTGCGGAGAGAGGAAAGCTGTTTTCCCTCTAGCTGGGATGTGAGCATCCTGGCTGGGCTCTGCAGGCAGAGACTGGGACTTGCGCATCCGGAGCAGTTCGTGTTGGCACAGCCAGATCACGGTGTAGGGAAGGCCATGAAACACCCGGACAGAGTCCGTGCCGGCATTCGAATGTCCCGTGCGGGGGCTTTTGGTGGTGGCTGAGGAAGCCGGTGTGCAATGAAGGAGCATCGTTCGGGAGTGGCTGCGTTGCAAAGTATTCTGGGATGATGAACTTTGTGTAGCTTCTTTTTTGGAGCGTTTCGCAAACAGTGGTCAGGGCTCCCTCGTTTTAGGTCCGAGGGTGAGAGGGGCAGGCGCAGAAGAGTGAGATGCTTTGGACAACTCGGCAAAGGCCCCTTTGCTTCTGTGCTGCATAGAATTTTGCCGGTGAGGAGTTGCAGGAGGGCGTGCTTTCCTCTTTCGGTATTGAACATTTAGGCAAAGCCTGTGATATTTGGAAGTTAGCAAGGGCTCAGGGAAAGGTGCAAAAGATCCCTAAAATGACTTCCTAGAGTTTGTTCAGCCTCATGTTTTTCGGATGGTGGAGCCTAATCCAGCAGCGTGGCCACGCACACTGCTCCTCTGAGCTCGCCGGAGAATGGCTGATGTGGTGGGTCTCTGGGGCTGCAGCACCTGGAGGACACTAAGAGTAAGAAAAGAAAAAAAAAAAAAAAAGGCAGTTTCCTTTTGGATGGTGATTGAATGTGGGTGTTTTTACACCCATGTTAGCTGCGGCTGGCATCTACTTAGACTTTGTGTATTAATACCCTGTCTCTTCGTACAGGTTTGGATAAACTCTGGTCAGATAAGTCCAAAGCATCCTCGGGGAGCGAAAGGAAAACTCGTAGAATCTGCTAGCCGTAGTGCTGCCTGATAGGTATCTGCGCGGTCGCGGAGCCATGCCGGAGGGATTTAGGGGTGAGGAGGTATCCAGCTCACGCGGGCTGGGGTCAGGGCGGCAGCCAGGCTAGATTAGCCTGCTGCGTGATCCACGGCTGATTTTGTAAGAGATGGCGTTTGGCTTAAGGCTGTTTCAAAAGTGATTTGTAAGGTCAGGGTGACATTGCTATGATCTAATTTAAAATGGAAAGGCATTAGACTGTCTGTCCTCTGATTGCTCCTGAGGCCACACCCAGCCTCTCAGGTTAAAAAAAAAATGCGTTTCCAGGGTCTTTACTGCTTGCAGAAAGTAATTGTTTTTAAATAGGGAAGCCAGGCCTGTTAGATTTGTCTCTCGGTGGCACCTCTGGTTTAGAAGCTGCTGAATTGCGCTTGATGGATGAGGGTCCCCCTGCATTGTTGTACAGGATTTTCTTCTTTATTCACATGTAGGTAATTAACCTTTCTTCCTCCCCAGAGAGGCAGGCCACATGCAAACGCCCAGTTTTTTTTCTTTCTGCCTGAAGAAACAACTGCAGAAAGGTCTGTGTGGCCCCAGGCTGCCTTTTTTTTTTTTCCTACCAGGAACCAAACTCAACTCTTCTGCCACAAGATACCTTGAGCTGGAGTGAGCGCTCCAGGAAATAAGGAAATAAATCCCAAAGCGTGTTCGTGTCGCAGATCACACCTGGTTTCAGACTGCTGTTGCTTTGGGGTTTAGTGGTGGAGGATGTCTTGGGCTTCTGGGTCTAGGCTTCCACATGTCTGCTTCTGGTAAAGGTTTTGTGTGTGGATAGTTACCCCAGGACCAATCCAAAACATTTACGTGTCCATCATAGGCTCGTAGTTTGTACTCGTTGGGATGTAAACGGGAAGCATAAGAGGTGTGGCGATCTCGTGGGCATCCCATCCCTCGTTCGGAGCTGCGTGTGCGTAACGCTGGTTGATTTCTGCCCTTTTTTCTTGCCAGCGTCTCCTGCAACTGCTCCTCGAGGCCTCTCCCTGTGAGAGGGAAGTGGCTGTGACCACTGTACCTCTGTCAGCAAGGACAGGTATTAAGCTGGCATTGCCCAGTGGGTGTGGATGTCCCATTGTTTCCAGATGCCACCAGGCACAGGCAGCATTTTCCTCCTGTTAGAGAAAGTCTTCCCTAGGATTTGGATCCCAGAGGGACCCAGCCCTGGTGAAAGAACAGAGCTAGGACAGAGCTGGCTTGAATTATCCCGGTTCAGTGGCAGCAAGAGCCCTGTTTCCTCCTCCTCTGCGTTATGTCCTATGAGTTTAACCTCAGTCCTTCGAGAACAAGTGTTCGTGCTGCAGTGATACGTGTCCTTTATTTGTCTGAGTTATTTGTTCCCCGGGTAAGAGTTGGGGCCAGCAGCAAAGCAAGGTGAAGCTCTCTTGCTGCATTGCTGGTGGCCTCCACTGTCTGCTTTCCAAAACAATATTCGAGTCCTCTGGGCTCCCAGCCCAGATCTTTTGCAGCAGTTTGCTGATTTAATAATTCTTTGAATTTCCCCAGTATTTCCTGCAGTCTCGGTTACTGCCTGTCAGCTCTAGACTTGTGATTTCTCATCATTTCAGATTTGCCTGCAGAAAACTTGTATCCGAGGGTAAAGCATAGATGCTGTTCTTTGGGGCCGAGCACCTCTGGGAATTCGTAGCTGTGGTTTTTTTGGGGGTGTTTCTAACCAAACATGTATTTTTCTGTCTCTCCAGCCATGCAGGGACCGAGACCAGTGGTCCTGAGTGGCCCATCGGGTGCAGGGAAAAGCACTTTGCTAAAGAAGTTGCTTAAAGATTATGAGAACATCTTTGGCTTCAGCGTCTCCCGTGAGTAGTCATATGTCTCTGGGGAAGGGCGGTGGAGGAGTTGAGGGCTGCTAGCCCAGAGCCTGCTTCTGTAGCTGTATTCATGCCACAGATAATGGGCTTCCACGGCTTGCCTGTATCCTAGTCTGTCCGTGGGCTCTTTGGGATGTTTAAAATAAGTCAGGACAGCTTTTAGTACAGGTATTCAGGGGCAAGTCTAAGATTTGGATGGAATAGCACCCTTTCCAGCGCTGGTGACTCACACCTCCAAACAAAGCTCAGAGAGGTCATGAGATTTTCCTGAGTGACTCTTGACTCTGAAAGTAACAAAATCCCTCCCCCACGTCTGCTTCAAAAGCCAATTCTTTCCATGCACCTGCGGGCGCTGATGGGGATTTTCACAGCCCAGGGGCTGCACACCAGAGTCTCAGATTTAAAATGAGAGAGTTTGATGAACCCTCCTTACTAGGTCAGTCAGTGAAGCAGTTGCTCTGTCACCTGCCTACCTTCCTCCTCCTGCCATTGCTCTGGTGGTTTGTTGACTTTTTCTAGGTTGGTCACTAAGTGCTGGCCAAGGGTCCTTTTTTTCTACCTGGGATGGTTCCCTGTAATGTGAAAATAACCCCTGGCTGGCTCCATCCACTGCAGGGTGCAGGCAGTGCTAAAATCCTCCTGCGTCCACAACAGAGTAAGTGCAGGGAATTTTCTTCAGGCAGCTTGCCTGTTGCAATGCTCATTTTGTTTCTTTTTTCCTTGAGTGACACCTGAAAGGTTACCCTTAGAGTCTGGGCTGTCTCCACAGCTCATTTGCCTGATTTCCCCTGGAGCTTCACAAGGTGTTTTTAAGTATGTTATCCAAATTTATTTTACTGTCCTAACGCTTTGGATACTGCAAGTGAAATCCTTGCTTTGAGATCTGCGAGATCCAGATTCGTTCTACCGTGAAAGGGCAAATACTGGATGTTTAAAAATTTGCTGTTACTGGAGATGAAAGAAACCCATAAAATTATCTTTCCTTTTGTGTGCTTCATCCTATGCTCTTGATTCAACTGAATCTCTCACCTCACTCCAAATTAAATCTTACAGTTTTCCCCGAGGTTGCCTGTTGCTAGAGATTTTTTCCAAAATCTCCCCAGGCCACTTAGATTGTGGCAACTGGTGCTTTATAAAAACCTACAGGTGATCAGACCCTTATTGCATTAGGTTAACTCCTGCCAGTCCTAAATAAAATAATTGGCGTTGCCCTCCCTGATGATCATCAGCTCCTTTTTTGGTTTGTAGAGCACGTGCTTAAAATAATGCTAGTCTGAACCACTTCCAGCAGGGTTCAAGGGCTGTCCCATTTAGTCGTGCAGGAGTTTGCCCTTATTCGTTAAACCTGGCTGGTTTAAGCACCTGCGTAGATGCTGCGCGATCTTCTAAAATGAAGAGAACTCTGCGAAGTGGGACACTGCTAATTCCCCTGACCTGAGGCAGAGGTCCGAGTAACGTGTCTAGGATTACACCAGAAGGCTGTGGCAGAGATCAAAAATACTAAGCCCAGCCTGGGAAGTCCCACGCTGACCACTCAGCCCCTAACAGTCTTAATTGTTTGTTTTCAGATTATCTAGGATTCTTCGATTAAAGGCCAATCCTGCGTGTCATTGTCTGTTGTGCTAGCTGATTCCAGAAGCTTTGATCATTTTAAATAGAGGATCAGCTTACTACGTGATTGGGTTAACCTGCTGCTTCTGTGCTTTCATTTCTTTGATACTATTACTTCCTTGTGTGATCTACAGAATTTACGAGGCTGGTTTTTGCTTACAGATACCACGAGGCAGCCAAGACCCGGAGAAGTAAATGGCAAAGGTGAGTGTGTTGCGGTCGGGCCTGTCTCATCACACTCTGGAAACAATTCCTCTGAAAAATTCTAGGTTTTTATGTGACGTGCCTGCGTGAATCCTCACTAGCAGATAAGTTAGTCCTACATTTATGTTTATAGGGTGCATTTCCCTAGGCAGGAGGAGCAGACATTCACTAATGATGTATTTAAGTGTGTGTGTGTGTGTATGTATATACACACATGCACGCAGTTTTGTTGTTGATCTCAGTGGCAATGAGACCATAGCCAGTTACTGCTGTTCTGCAGCATGTGCTGTGCGTTGGAGGGAAGATAACGAAGAGGGGTGGCCTTGGCTGAACAAACCCAAAATTTAATTAAATGGTGAAATGTTAACAGAGGCAGAGCGTGTGCTGCCAGTTTTCTTCCCTAGACACCATCTCTGTGACTCGCTGGCTGAGGCTGTCAAAGTGGGGCTCTCAGTTTTAGCGCCCTGGTCCATACTTTGGCATTGAGTGGCTTGGTTTTCCGAAGGCTCAGGTAGCTCTGGTGAGGTACCTCAACTGCCCTCTGCTTCGGGAAATGCGACTGCTTAATGACATGCCTTTATCTGTATTAATAGCTTGTGTGCTGCTGGCCAGCTGCTTTTCTGTTTTCTGGTTTGTTTGCGTATTTCAGAAATAATCAAATGAGTTTTGCACTTAATTTCCGACAGCAGTTTTCACTCTGAAGTGAAAGGGAGGAACTTTAACAAAAGATAGAGAAACATTCCTTTTTAGTTTGTTTGGGTTTGGTGTTCCCTTTTATCTCCCTCTCTCTCTCTCTCATCCCATTCTAGTCTTTAATAATAAATGTTTTCAAATGAAGGGCCTTGGCAGTCCTGCTGTAATGTGTTCCGCACTTGTGGGGAACAAGGGGGAGTTTCCCATTGCACGAGAAAGGGGAAAGGGTAGAAAAAGGGGGTACAGCAGTATGTCTGGTTCCACAGAAAGCTCCAGAACATTGTGAGCAGGTGTCTGGGCGATTGGTGTGGAGAGGAGATGCTGTCTACAGTAATTAGGAAGTAGGTAATTGCAGTCTGCCAGTGTTGTCCAAAGAAGATTTTAGAATGCTTCTCCCCTAAGCACCCACGTGTATCATTTTGACCATGAACTTTACCTTCAAAGCTATTAATTTCTGGCTATTTTCCCTGTTTTCCTTACCCAGATTACCACTTTGTGACCAGAGAGGAAATGCAGAAAGAAATTGATGCCGGTGAATTCATCGAACACGCGGAGTTCTCTGGAAACATGTATGGGACGAGGTACGCAGTGCCGCCGCTGTCGCTGCTCAACCCAGGTGGTGCCAGCAGCTGAGGTGACGGTGAAGGGAAAAACAGTGACACTGGTTTCCCCCAAACATGCAGATTCTTGCCATAAAGAAAGCCTTTCATTTTGATAGTGGGGTCCTTGTCAGCTTTATTAAGAAGCTTAACTTTTAACTCTTTTAACTCTGCAAACTTAACTTTTGCAGAGAGTTAGCTCGTCGTAATTAAATCATCATTGTGCTGTGAGATTCTCTGTAGCCTCTGGCGTTTGAGGGCTGCTGAAGGAGCTCATCTGCTTAATACTTTTCTTGCTCAGGGCTGATTTTCACAGACTCTTTACGTTCCTTAATATCTTTCACATCCTTGCAGAGACTAGTGGGCAGAATGGAGACTTACTCTCATTACCTCTGCGTTACCCCATGGTCTGTAGAGGGTGAATTTGATGAATTTGGGAGCAGAAGCGATGATATCTGTATTGGCTGCGGTGAAACAAGTACACGTGCCGCTTTGGTAAAGCGGCTGCTTACAAAGAGATAAATTGCATGGCATCCTTGACTGGGGTTAAAGAGTTAGGGGGATTTTAAAATAGCATTGCCCTGGGCGTTGGAGCTGATGATCAATCAAACATTAAGCTGCAATGTTAATTAGAAGTCAGATATCTTATGTAATTATTGTGAGAAAATTGTGGCGTTATAGTAAAGGACCTGCTAAGGAGGAATGTTAAATGTTTCATGAGGTATTTAATTACTTAGGTTAGAGACATTTGCCTGAAACACTTTTCAGGAAGATTTATATTTCTTAAAGAGCTGAATGTGCTTTTTTGAGGAATTTTTGGAGGCGGCAAAGTTAGCTCCTGAGGATGGTTTCTTTATGGGAGGTGCCAACATAAGGCCCCCAGACTGAACGCGCCATTTGGTGTACCGCTTCGAAGGGACGGTCGGTGATTTTGCATTTCAGTAACGTCGCTGACGTTAAGTAACTTTTACTTAAAAAAGTAACTTTTAATGTGACACGCGCCGGCGTCACTGCTGTCACCGCAGCTAAGGGCAGCCTGGCAGGGGTCTGGCCGTGCTCCCTGTGAGGCTGATGGAGAAGCATAATCCCCTGCCCTGGCCTGGGTACTTCCAGCGTCACCGGTTTGGCAAGAGAAGCGAAACCTGACAGCTCATCTTCCAAATACCCAGCACCAAGGAGAAACTGAGTTCAAGCTCCTTAATCCCTGGCTTCATCCTGCGTAGGACAGGCTTCCTTCCTTCACATGCGTCCTGCTTAATCCAGCTGGCCGCAGTGTGGAGGCAACAGCTGCTTTCCGATGCCTGATACGTAGGTGGAGTTGATTTTGGTTCCTTTGCCTCAGGGTGGGTGTTGAGAAGCCATCTCTTCTCAGCCAATTTCCTTGAAATTTGCAGAAATTTGATACTTTAACCAAATCAAATGACATCCTTGGGTTTGCTTCTGAAGTGCTTTTCTCCCTGGCCTTCGCTTTCATGTTTGGTCCCCTCTGCATATTCACGCTGCCTGTGCTCCTCTGGGGTGTGGGAGGCTGAAATTAACCCAAACCATCTCAGCAATAAACACCAGTTTGCCAACAAAATAAATACACAAACTCTCCAAGCCTGTGTTTCCTCTTCAGGTGCCTAAGGATGTTTCTGATCAGGTGTGTGACAAAATGGAGAGTCCCTCGTGCTTATCAGAATAGTTGACATTATTGCCAATTCTTTCTGCTCCCTAAACCTCATCAGCTAATAATAGTGAATAACTTAAAATTAATTGCTTCATTTAAGAGTGCCATAAGGGCCCTGTCTGTGGGATAGCATTGAGTCCTGCCCACAGAAACCAGAATTTCTTTGAAGCCAACTTAAATTAGACTCTGAAATCAGAATGCAGGCATATGGGGTCTGTCTCTCGGGGCTCTGGGAGCTGCTGGCTCTTTATAGATCGGTTGTAGCGGGAGTTAGTTGGTACCTGGTGATACCAGGTGAAGCCTGCAGCTTTCACAAGGCGAACCAAGACGTTTTGGGGATTTGCAGTGGGTGGTGCTCAGGTCTGGGCTCTCCCTGCTGCCCACCTGGGCAAGGCGGCAAAACCTCTGTATTTGTATAGGGCACAGTGCTGGTCCTGCAGCTTCGCTTCAGCTTTCTCCTTCCTGTTGGGGTTTGTGACCCGTGTTGTGGGACTCCCAGGTCAGGGGGAAAGTCACCAGCCACTTCCATCCCCCTGTGTGATGGGGTACGTCCTGTTGCACTGAGCAGACCAGCTGTGGGACCTCAAGGCCACCCGTCTGCCTGCTCCTCCGTGCAAGGAGCTCGCAGCACCGCTGTGTCGACCTGCTCCATTGCTCATCCCAGTTCGCTGGGGCTTTTCTGGGATTGCAGGCTCCTGGAAGTCTTTACAGCTTTCCCCATCTTGGCTCTGCTCCGTATCCTTCCAGGAAGCCCCTTCTTGCTTAAGGATGCCAAACCCAGTTCATGCCAGCCCTGGCAAGTTTGCATCACCATCTTTGCCATCCATCACGTACAAACACCAGTATTAAATCTGTACCTTGAATCTGGAAAACAGACAGACGAACATCTATAACGCTGTCAAGAATGCTGGGGTATTTTAAATCTAGAATGATACAGATCTTCAGGACCAATGCTCATTAACTTAAAATGATCACCCCTTTATAGCTTGCTCCGTGTGAGCGTGAGATCTGCCCAGCCTTCCCTGTGTTCAGAGCGTTGGGGAGGATCATCCTGTTAAAGGATGACTCAATAGATGGTAGTCTACAACGCACATGGAGAAGCTCCGTGAGCAGAAAGCCATACAAAAACCAAAGAGTCTGTGCCTAAAAGCTTATGGTATTCAAACATGGTTTTGGAGGAGAACACCTCCCTTAGGGTACAGGATGTACCCAAGACCAAAATCCTGATTCCCAAGGGTGTGATGGATTTTCTACCACTTTAAATGTCATTTAAAGACTTTCCTCTTTCTAGAAGTTATGCTCTAGTACTGTCAAACGCGATGTGCTTGATGCCGGAACTGCAGGACCACGGCCTGAGTTGCACAGTTCAACCCTCTGTCCTCTCTGGCTGTGTTTGTAGAGCGCTGTTGTGAAGCTGCAGTACCCACGGATTCAGGACTTTCCGTCTGCGCTGTCATGTCTTGCTCTGCACACCCTGCCAACAGCAGCGCTGTGGCCGTGAGCAGCTGCTGCGTGACACCCACGGGTGCTTTCCCTTCCTGCCAGTGGAGATCCTGTCTTCTCCAGCTGGCACAGCCAGGAGCGGGGCTGGTGAGAGCTGTGGGAGGAGCGCCCAGGGTCCTGAATCCTGTTTCACTGGAGCTGTGATTCCCCTTCCCTGGGGGATAGGAGAACACGGGAGCACTTGTTGGAGTGAGTCTGTTTTCAGCGCATCTTTGCAGAGGCATCAGGGAGCAAACCTTGGTGGTGCATGTTGATGCACCTGGGTTTGGGCAGGGCATCGAGCAAGCAGGAGGCTGGCTTTAGGGCAGAGTTTTCTCTTAATCACTGCTGCCATTGCACGACCTCCTGACTTCACAACCTCAAAAACCTGCAGTGCCACCTTAGAGCTCTTGGCAGGGCTTTTCTCCGCACTGTCCATCGTGCCACGGAGCCCTGGCTTGAAGGAGAACTTGTGCTGATGCTGTGTAGATACTGCCTGAGAAGTCCCCCAAGAAGGCTGCTCCCCAGAAGGTAATCCAGGCACCTCCAGTGCACCGGGAGAGGGTTGGCATTGCTGCTTTTCCAGGGGGAGTTGTAGGTGTTGAGGAATGAGCTCAAGGCAATTCCCCCCCGTGTTGGGAAAGCGATACAGTCTTTAATGACATACAGGAACCACCACTTAAAAAATACTTGCTTAATTGTGCATCTTGCAACCCAGGCAGGAGCATTCATCTCCACCAAGCATCCTTCAGGAGAGCGCATGGAAATCGGTGGATCTCTGGAGAAGGGACGTTCTTAGCGTTTTTGCTCTTTGGTGAAGGTTGCTCCAGTGTTTGTTGAAGGCAGGAGCTTTACGGACTGTACCTGAGCAACACTGCTTATGGGATAATCGCACGTTACCTGTTTCCACACCTTCCGTCGTGGTTTTGCCAGCCTCTCTAGCAGGAGACAGCAGGTCCCTGCTGCACCCCAGGGACCCAGAGAAGCAGTTTAGGAAGAGCAGAGCAGGCTCACTCTTCTCTCCTGTCATAATTTGGGCACTGAGGAGCCCTGTGAGGTGAAGACCTGCCGCTGGAAGGGGGACACACTTAAAGCCCCACTGCTACGGCTGGATGCTCTGACCCCTTCCCGCTTTGCTCTGTCCCCAGTAAAGGTGCAGTGCAGGCTGTGCAGGCCCAGAACCAGATCTGCATCCTCGACATTGACATCCAGGGCGTGAAGAACATCAAGAGGACAGACCTGAACCCCATCTACATCTCCGTGCAGCCTCCGTCCATAGACATCTTGGTGAGCGACCGCCTTCCTTTGCCGTTAGGCAGTTAGAGGTAATCAGCGTCTTGCTCTGAAGCGATGGGGGTTTCCCCCTGGTTGGTTCATCTGTGTGTTTTTAAGGGCCGTAGAATGGGTGGGGAGGACATTTCTGAGCACACTGTTGCCTCTGCTCAGTCCAGCTCCCCAACCTCTGTCGCCCAGGGATAAATTTTCCTGCGCTCTGTTTTTTGAGTCTCCTATACAGTTTCCACACCTTGGTGTGTTTGCCCGCGGCGCGTTATAAGACACCATTGCAGCGTGGCCGGCTTTTAAATGCGTTAGTTGTGCTTGACGCTGGGGAGAGAAGGAGGTGTTTGCGCTGAGACTTGCTGCCAGCAGTTAAACCGAGGGAGGCTGGTTCTCTGCAGCACCGGAAAAACTATATCCCTCTGGGGCCCTGTATAATACTGATTGCAGTGTGCCTGTCTCAGATGTGGAACCACTGTCGTGGTTCAGAGAGGGCTGTGCACACATATGTGTGACTTGCTGAAGCCCTGCAAGGAATACCTGGCCGCAAAGGCCACAGCTCCTGGCTCTCCCCTCCTGCTCTCGGTAGATCAGGGAGTCTGTGTTTCTCCTTTAGTGTGGAGCAAGGAAGCCAACGGCACCAGATGCCAGAGGCAGCAGAGAAATTTTTCTCTCCCAGCAGTACCTGCAAAAAAAAAAAGAAAAAAAAAATACAGGCGGGTGGAAAAAGAGACTGAGAACCTGAGCTCTGGGTAGGAGATCTTGAGCCTGAACCCAGCTTGGCTACTGGTTTGCTCTGGGCCGCGCATGAGGCCCCTCACTCACCCTTGCTGGTGGTAGCAAATGGCAGACAGCACGGGCTTGTGGGGTGGGCGGTGGTTTCTGCGTGCAGGTGCAGCGTTTGGAACACACCTTTCTTTAATGTGTTTGTCTTTGGGTTTAGGAAAAAAGACTACGTGACCGAAAGACTGAGACAGAAGAAAGCTTACTGAAGCGTTTGACGGCAGCCCGCGTAGATTTGGAACTCAGTAAGTGCAGTGGCCTTCGAGTGATGTGGGTGGGGAGAGGGGATGCTTTGGTGATTCAGGAGCTGTTTTCTGCTTGGATATCTGACTTGTGTTCTCCAAGGAGCGCTGGCAGGGCTTGGACAGGAGCTGAGTTTGATCTAAGCACCATACTGCATCGTTTCCCACGGCGGTTCCGTGTGGGTGGCTGGCAGAGAAGCATGTTATCAGCGGCTAAAATAATAATATTGAAAAGCCACCGGAACTCGGGTCACGCACAGGCGGTGACAGGGAAGGAACACGTTCTTCTCTGACTCCTCTGTCCTCCTTCCCCAGGTAAAGAGCCTGGCCTGTTCGACTTGGTCATTATTAACGATGATTTAGAAAAAGCCTATTCCGAATTGAAGGAGATACTCCTGGAGGTGAGTCGTCAGGGGCTTTTCTGCCTCGCTCCCCGGGCAGGCGTGGCCTCTAGGCTGAGCAGGCGAAGGTCTGTCTGTCGGCACTCGCAGAAACGTCACCTCGTGCCCACACTTGATCTGTTCTGAGCTGCCGAGGGACAGAGTTGAGCACAGATCGCGTTTGAGTGATGGTGGATCAGTGGCCCAAAAGTGGGAAACAGCTCCGGCGTGGTGCTGGGTTAGGGGCAGAATAACCCCACATCCCTGGGCAGTATTGGAAGGGGTGTGGTGTTTTTGAAGAGACTCCAAGTCAAACCTTGCCTTGTCCCCAAAGGCTCGTGCGTAAACTCTGGGCTTGGTCCTGTGATGCTGTGGAGCTTGTGTGAGGAGATAATTGCTCGTGGTCTCCGGAGCTCTGAAACTCCGGGTTGGTCCCAAAGAGCGGCAGATGCTCAGCTGTTTTCCTGATCTCCTTGCAGGAAATCAAGAAGACGCAAGAATCCAGGAAGTCCTGAGCTGAACCTGCTTGGATGTTTTAACTTTGCACATCATTCCCGAAGCACGTCACACCATTTCATTCCGAGAGACATTCCCTTTATTTAGGCTGACCCTCCTCCCGAGTTACTCTAGGATGTTTCTATTAAAAGGAAAGAAAACGAAACGCCATCGGGCTTGTGTTTTCTGTTGGGCGCGGGCTCTCCCAGGTTTGTACCTCGGGCGGATGCTTTGGAAGAGACGTCCTGCGAGGCTGTAGAGGAGCTGTCGGGGCAGCTGCAGCTCCAGCACGACCCTTGGGATCCCCCTGCAGTATTTGGGGAGGCGCATGTTGCGTCAGGTAACGCCACGGGATAAAGGGGAACTGTTTAGATTGCCGTGACCCCCACTTCCATCTGCAGGCGGAAGGGCTCCCATCTTTCCTGGCACCTGATGTCCCAAGTTTTGGCATCCTCTTGCTCCCTCTGGTTCCTGCTTCCTTTTGCAGATCTGGCTACGGCTCCTCCAGGCGCTTCCGATCGTCTGGGCCTGCCGCCCTCAGCCTCCGCGGTGTTGTGTCGTGTCGCTGCAGCAGGGCAGCACGTCGGCACGGCTCGGCTGCTCTCACCGCACTCCCTGTGCTTGTGTTTGTTTAATAAGCCGAGAGGAGAAGGGAATGGTAGCAGGATATGATCTATCTGCTGCCTTTTTTTTTTTTTTTCTGGGAAAAAAGTACTGCGAGCTTCTCCGCCTCTCTGCCACCCTGGCAGCGATCTTGTAATTCACAACTACTTGTTATTCCACTTGAGTTTAGGCGCAGGTAGGTTTGTAGGTGCTCTTATACCTACAAGTTGGAGGAGAAATTATTTCTTTTCCAAGCTGTGCAGCCTTTTTGGATGACGTGCTCGAGGGCAGCAATAAATCCCTTTTCCTAGGAGGGATCCGTTTGATGTAGCCCCCGTCCCTCGTGCTGGTCTCCGGCTTGAGACGTGGGAGAGCTTTGCCCGAGGAGGGCGGGGAGGATGTTTTGCACTTCCCTCTCCCGGCTTTCTTCAGCCTTAACCTTGATGCTTTCGTGTAACTTCTGAGCCCTTTGGTCCCTCCACAGGTTGTATCCTGAGCCTCCTCAGAGGGATCAGTTCCTCGTTGAGCCCTGACACTCACAACACCCCGATCTTCGCCAGAGGTGAGTGTGGGAGAGAGACGAGCGCTGTTCTACCCGGCACCTCCCGCTGCTTAACCTGCTTTTGGGCTGCAGGGAGGGAACAGTTGCTGCGAACAGGCGCAGCCGCTCTGTCCCACAGCCTGTTGTCCTGGAGGACGCAGGCGGTTCGCGTTTCATCCTCGAGGAATGGCGAGTCCTGCAGAGCTGCCGGCCCTGCAGGTGGTGCTTTCCAGCCTTCTCCCCCCAAACCAAACCCAGCCCGCGAGCGGCGGGAGCCTGCAGTGCCAGGCTGGGCTATTTTCTCTCCAAAACCACCTCTTACCAGGGCAGGTTTGTAACTTAAACTCAACCCTTGGGTTTCATCTTCATATTCCCTTTCTCCAGCACACCCGCAGTCCCTCTCAGTCCAGGACAACTCCCAGTTCACCCAACTCCATCCTCAACGTTGTGGATACCAGTAAGCAGAACCAGACCTTGGGCAACCCTTTCAGGACCTGGCTTGCATTCAGAAAGATGATTTGATGATTATTTTGACCATTTGCCTCTCCTGGGCTGTTTTAAATATACCTTTCCTAGGTTAGACCCTGAAGTCCTTTCTGTTGTCATGAATTTCACGTTGCGACGTTCTAGCTTTGGATAAACGAGCAGGAAAATGCTCCCCAGAAGTTTTTTTGGGGGCTGTACCTGCTTCACCCCGTCTGCTTTTCCCCATCCTGGTGGCGTGAACTGCCGCAGCCAGGCTCTTCCTGCGGTGGCGAGCGACGGACTGCGGTATTTTTCTGAATCTGTGGGGTTTTCGTTTTGAGGGACGCGTTTGCAGTGGGGAAACGTCCCCTCTAGATGGCAGAAATGACAGCAGGGAAAGCGCAGGGGACCCCCACCCCCCCCCACCCCGCTACGCTGCGGAGCGACCAAGCGCCGAGGTGCCAGGACACGGCGCTGGCTTCAGTCCGGTGGTCTCCGGCCACCACGTGGGACCTGCGGTGCTGTCACCAGGTGGAAATGCCCGGCCGCCGGCTGCTCAGCGCTCCTGCCACCGCCCCGAGAGCTGCGCGGCTGCCAGCCCCGAGCCCAGCCTCCGGCCGTCCCTCCGGGAGAGGTGAGTGGTACCCGGGAACGGGAAGGGCCGATGCTTCAGCCCTACGGCAGCAACGTCAGCGCTTGGAAGACGTGGGGAGGGTGGGAAAGAGAGCGATTTAGACCACTCGCATCCCCCTTCCCGAGTGATAGTGAGGGGGAAGCCCTAAACACCGCCTCCCTGGCGCGGGTGACCTGCTTTTTAGCGGCTGCCGCTGTGTCTGACGGAGCGAAGCGGCCAACGCCTGGATGCCCGGCGCTAATGCGAGGTGACGGGGTGGCCGTCGGGACGGCCATGGGTGGCGGAGGGACAGGGAGCGGGTTGTCGGAGCCGGGCTGGGCACCATGCGGACGATCGGGCTGTTGAGCGTCTCTCGCGTGTCGTTTTGGGGTGCCGGCAGCAGCGCCCGTCTCTGTGTTTGGCGGTTTGGGAGAGGCCGTGTCCCACATCGAATCTCGTAACAGGGTGGGCGAAGGCACCTGTTGAAGCGGGTGTAATTTCCGCCTCCTCGAAATGGGACGTGTATTTTATTAATTGCATTTGCAAAACATAAATACCTTTCTGGATCTGTATTTTTGGTACCGGCTCGCTGGGGATGCAGCCATCCCCGCATCCCTGGGGCAGGCAAGGACCGTGTCGAGCATCACGGTTACAGCGGCTGCCGAATTCCGGCTCCCACACAACCGCAAGCGTCGGCTCCCGGCGCTCGACGCGGGGCCGGGGATGAGATTGAGGGATCAAAGTTAAGGGTGCAGGAGTTTCCCTGCCAGGGGGGGTTCTGTGATTAAAGATGCTGGTCTGGGGGGGACCCTATTCCCCACCTAAGAGATGTTCCCAGCGGGAAGGTGCTGAAGGTACCAACCAACAGGTTTGGAGCGTTTTGGGGTGAAGGTGGGCGAGGTGAAGGGCAAGAGGAAGCCAAGGCTGTTAAATGTGGTTTTATTTAGCTGTCCCAACAGCCGCAAAAAACCTCCTCACCTGACCCCGTGGCACCCCGGGGGTGACCTTCTCCCCCTGAGCACGGCTGTGGCTCCGGATGAGATGTCCGTCGCTCCACTGGGATATGCCCAGCTGGAAGAATGAGCTTGCTCCTGGGTTGCTTGCAGGAATGTCAGTAAAAGGGTGATTTTTATAAATTTTTTTTTTTTTCACTGTTCTATCAGAGTGGGATAAAATTGGACAGATTTCAGCTTTTTCCAGCCCTGGGAGATGCTTTGGGAAGCGTTGGCAGCACCTCATCCTACATCCCTGCTGCAGGAGGAGGATGCTGGGGGAGGAAGGCTCATCCGCCCAAGTGGCGTGCGTGGGATGCTATGAGGAGCCACGCCGGGGAAAAGCTGGGATAAAACCTGCCCCGGGGGCTCTCTCCGGCTGGGGTTGAGGGTATTTTGGAGCCGGTGCCAAAAAAATAACAACTCCCCGTAGCGCTTTTGCTTCAAAGCAATTGCTTTGCTGTCTTGGGCTCGTGGGTTTTGCTGACTCTGGGCTGACACGGTGCTTTTGGAGCAGGAGGTGATCACTTTTCCCACCCTCCAGCCCATCCGAGGTCTTTGGCGATAAAAATACACCTTCAAGGGGCAGACGTGGGGTTGGTGGCTTTAGACACAGAGGTGACTCTCCCAACGGCACCGAGATGCTGCCTGGGAAGGACATGGTGCAGGGATGCCTGAGGGCAGGCAGGCTCCGAAGCCAGTGCCCAAATCATCCTGGGGGAAGCCCAAATCATCCTGGGGGAAGCCAAGAAAGGCTGCAACCACACTCCAGGATAGCTTCAGGCTGCCAAAATTAGCCCAAAGCCCATCCACCCGTGGCTTCTTTCAGCATCATACTCCCCCCCCGCCCCGGATGATCCCATCATCCAGACTTCTCCTTGCCGTGGTTTTTTTTTTTGGCATCTCCACGCTTTTGGAGGCAGCCCTGATTTTTCAAGCTTCCTTCCATGCGCTTGCAAAAAGGCACCACGGGGCAGAGCCGGCCCGGGAAATAATTGGGCATCCGGCGTATAAAATAAGCAACGAGGGAAAAAAAAGTAGTAGGAATAACCATGGTTTTCTTGCTTGCCTGTTGGTTTCCAGCTCTGTCCGTTTGTGCTTCTGATCGCGAGCGCTGGGATTTAGCATCCCGGGTGTGAAGGTGTGATGGGATGTGCTCACGTTGGAGCGCGGGGACGGCGTGGGATGGGTAGGGCTGTGGCTTACGGTGCCCTCAGAAATAGTTAATGTGGGAGGAAAACCTTCTTGCAGGCCAGCCCGAGCTCCGTGCGTGCATTCAGGACCTTGCGGAGGATTTGTTCAGCACGTGGAATCATAGATGGGGATATTCCTGCCTGGCCCTGGCGTGGCTGGGGGGGCTGAGGCCACCGGTCAGCAGCTTTTCTGGCAAAACCCCCTTTTTTTGGCTGCTATATCCAGTGCCTGGCTATAGTGCATTTCTCTCAGCGCGGAGCAAACCTCTTGTAGGAAATCCTCCGGCAGCCCGCGTGGCCTCCAACAGGAGCCGAGCGCCTCGCTGCAGGGAATTCGGGGTGTCGTCCCTCTCCCTGGGGTCACCCCTCCCCAGCGGAGCCGCCGGGTGAGACTTGCCGGCGTTTCCCAACCCACCGCGCCGCAAAACGCTCCGGCATCTCGCAAGCCGGGCGAATCCGGCCGACTTTGTGCTGGAGAGGATGAGGAGCGGGAGGCAGGTGGGCTCGGGTGGGCTGGGGGGGGGCTTTCTCCAGCCGAGGAATCCAGCCGTGCTGGAGCGTGGGCTTTTTCTTTTGCAGGGGGCTGCAGCTGAGACATGATCTTATGCCGAGGGACGCGGTCCCTGCCCGGCGACGCTCATTCCCTTTTTGTGCTCCTGCAGGCCAGCGAGGTGACCACCGCGTGCCGGCTGCTGCTGCCTCGCACTGAGACACCCACCAGCACCACCACCACCCACAACAGGTAGGTCCCATAAAACCACAACAGCTAATAACCCTCGCTGGGGCTAATCGTCTCCGGCTCCGTCGGCTCCAGGAGGATAAGAGCCGCCCCGGCAGCCAGAGCGGGAGCCGGGACGTGCCTGCCTTGCTGGGCGCTTTATTTGGGTCAGCCTCATCGACTGGATGTGCAACTGTGTCATCCCTGGAGAGCGCGGGACGCCGATCCATAAACCTGACCTGCTCCGGATGGGGCGGCACGCACCACAAGGAGCACCGGCCGGGGCGAAATGCCGGCATCGCCACCACGCTCCCCTTTTTCTTAAGCTCAGCCCTGCTCCCAGACTCCAAAAGTGGGCAAAAAAAAAAAAAAAGGGGAATCCAGTACAGGCTCAGCTTTTTCCGACAACAGCAGCTGTGACTCTGCTTGTCCGGGACGTGGCTCCGGCCCTGTAAATAGCCAGAAGCCATCTGCAATTCAGATTGGGCGCGGCGGCAACTGGTACAACCGGACGCTTGTGAAATCGGGGATGCATCCCCCTCCCGCCGCCTGATTTCTCTCTCCCAGGCACAAAAGGAGGGAAGAACAGGATGTTTTCCTGGATTTTACTTTCCCCATCCCAGCTGGCAGAGATGCGAAGAGGCAATAGAAAGAAGGGGGGGCGGAAAAGGCAAAATGGCGGTGCCCAGGTTGAGCTCAAAGAGTTTGTGTTTTATTTTGTTGCCCCAAAGAAGGGATTATTCTAGTGAACCCACGTGGGGAGGAGACCCCAGGGACAGGCGCAGGGAAGGATGGGATGGCTGTCCCCCTGCCATCAGCCCCACCGTGGCCGAGTCCTCCGTCCAGCATTAATTTGCAGGAATTCCTGATTCCCGGGGGAATCGCTGCTCCTGTTTGCTGTCAAGCCAGTCTTGCTGATGGAAAGCAAAGCTCCTACGTGGTGGGCATCCAGCCCCAGGGGTGTCCCTGCCTCCCTAACGTGGAGGTGATGGGGGTTGAGCCCTGCTGGGAAAACTCTCCAAAAAGCCAAGGGCAGCGCTCTGGTCCCCCCCGTTACAACCAGCCGTGTGCTCACGTGGATATATTTGCTGTAGGATGAGGAAAAAAGGGCAGGCTTATAATTTTTCCTGGTTGGAAGTGCAGGATACACGAGCTGCATCCCCACTCGTGGCGGTGGTCCCAGGGATGCCTCCTGGACACAGCAGCGTGGACCGGAGAGAGAAACCAACACCCAGATCCAGGGGGAGTGGGGGACACTGGTGTCGCTGCCGGCGCCGGTGGGGTGATCGCCCTCCCTGGGGAGCCGCGGCCGGCGTCCGTGGGGTGAGAGACCTCGCCAGGCTGTTCCCCTGAGCGAGGAGGATGATCTCACATGTTTCATCGACTCGGTATCTGATTGCTAATTATTACGGTAGCTTGACCTGCGGAGGCCAGCAAGCCATAACGCCGACGGTCATCTCAGCCAGCACAGACACCCTGGTGGCTTCAAACTGGGGCTGAACATCCCGTCTGCTCCCTCCTCCTGGCCCTGGGCTCCCAAGTGCCCCTGCCAGCATCCCCAGGGAGCAGCCCAGCTCCATCACAGCAGCTTTTCCGCATTCCATTTGCTTTTTATAATTTTTTATTTTTAATGCACCGCAGTTTTTTTGACCCCGCCTGCCCTCAAAACACGGGTGCTGCTGCTCCTTGGGGCCATCCCACTGCAGCTTCACTCCATCAGCTTTAGGACCTGCTCCTAACCTACAGACACCGGGAGCAAAAGGAAAGCAGACGACACCGCTGCGGTGGCATCTCTGGTGTCTTTGTTGTTTTTACTGCTGAAATCCAACCTGATTGCCCTTGTCCTATCCACTGTGGTCATAGGGAAGAAAATTCACTGGTCTTCTTGCAGCAGCTCCTGGTGTTTCTAAAGCCAGGCAGGATCTTCCTTCAGGCCTTCCCATCATCTTGGCTGCAGAACACTTGCTGCCTCCCTGGTCCCTGGGTGCCTCTGAGAAGAGTTTGGCTCTGTTTTCTCTCTACCTCCCTGTTTAATGGTCGTGTTTATCGATAAAGCCTCCCCTTATCAATAAGCTCTCCAGCCTGGTCAGACCCGGCTCAGCCTCTCCTCCAGCCCTGACCATCTTGGTGGCCGCCACCAGATCCTCTCCAGCTCCTCAGTGCGCTCCGCCACTGGATGCAACATTCAGCTGCAAACTCCCGAGGAGGATCCCTACAAAATACCACCCAGAACATCCCTCCCTTTTATCAGCGAGCTGTCGACACCCGTTCTCAAACCAGTCTTCCCATCACCTTTGTACCCTTGATGTATTCTGTCTAAGATCCTATATCCTTCCTCTCCCATAGGAACATCACACCAGGCAATAAAATGACGGTGTCGGCAGCGCAAAACTGAGCTCTCCCCTGTCCCCAGGCCTGTTGTCCTGCCTTAGGAGGGGAAAACAGTGTCTCCTGGTCTTCTCCTGTGGTGGGGCGAAGCCTTTGGGAGCTTGCAGGGGAGCAGAAGCTTCACCCCGTGCCACCACACGCAGGAGCTGCGGCTCCAGAGCGGGACAATGACGGCATTGAGCGTGGGCGCTGAAACGCTGCCGTATTGTGCCTGGCAGAGAGATGCCCGGGAATAATCGCCTCTTCCTTGGCTTTGTTGCAGGGGCTGCGGTCGGTCGTGCTGCAGGGCTTTCCCCCCCGCCCAGCCCCGCGAGGGTCTCCGGTTATGCGGTGAAGACCTGCAGCTCGGACGCACCTGGGTTTTTTTTTCCTGGCTGTGAAAGGTACGGCTCGCCGAATCGCCTCCTTACCGAGACGTGACCCTGGGGGGATCACCGACTGGGAGGAAAGGTGGNTATATTTTATATATCATACGTGATATATATAAAGTCGACATCGTGAGCCATGAAAATTGTCTTCTTGTTATGCTTATAAAATGTTTCGTATCGAGTAAGTTCTGAAGCTACAGAAACCCAGCTCCACTTGGGGGGGCTGAGCAATCCCTTAAAATTTGGATCCAAGGTTTTGCATAAAACCATCCTAAATAAGGCTGGACGAGGCTTCGCTCCGGGTCTAAAACTGAGCGAGGCTGAGATTTTTTTAGAAGCGTATGTAAGGCTGTTTTCGAGCTGGGCGCCTACAAAAAGGATTTCCCCGAACAGTTTCTGGTTGAGGGTGTTTTCCTCACCCAAAATCTGTTCGAAAAGCTCAAATCTGGGCTGAAGGTTTGGCTTGTGACCGTGTCAAGGGCAGCAGCAGCTGCAGGAACAAGCGCTGGGGCGATGCCTCCCGTCTCCATCCTCCTCCATCCCCGGAGCATCCTACGAGCTAATTTCCTCTTGAAAAACCCCTTCTGGGAACGCATCCCCCCTGCGCAGTCAGCCAGGCTGGTTCCCAGCTCATTCCTCCCCGACGGCAGCTGGAGAGAAGAAACGCACTCGAAAAATTAAATAAGAGGATGAAAACTTGGCTGCCCCATCCCAGCTGTGCCGGGGAGCAAGGACATCCCTTCACTTTAAAACCGGGAAAAACAACTTATTCTGAGTAGTTTCCCATGGGGGGTGCGACTTAAGAAATGCTGAGGGACACGCACCGGGTTGCTGTATGATCAGGAGAGTGTAGAATTACCAGATTTTCAAGGCTTAGAGCCATTTTCATGCTGGGGTTGCTAAGGTGGGGTTGTGGTTTTTATTTTGGAGGGGGAATTCTTTAATTGCAGAGAGCCAAAACCTCGCTGCTTTGAACCCCTGACAGCCAAATCTCGCCTCGCAGCACGGGGTCTTTAAGGAAAACATCAATTATTGTGAGATCAGCCATAAAATCATGCGAGCTGGCAACGCGAAGGAACAGATCACAACGTGCCAAAGGTCGCAGCCTCCGGACGGTGGCAATTATTTAATCCCTGCTCGTTGCGTTCCAGCGTGGGGTAACATCACCCCCACTTCTCGACCGGAGCCCTGCGGGGATGGGAGGGGGAGCAAAACCCTCCGGTTGAGAGCAGGAGGGGGCTGGGGGAGGAGGAAAATGTCCCCTCTGTCCCCTTCCAGCTGTTTTCCCTCACAGCTGTTATCTGCGACGCTTCCAGCCCTGCAAAACGGGGCTGGGAAGGGAGCAAAGGGATGAAGGAGGGTCTGGGATGGGGCTGCTAGGGAGAGCACACCCCACCCCCCCCCCCCCCCCCCCCCCAGCCACTGTAAAAGACTAAAAATGTATAATTTGAGCAACGAGTGGTGCTTCGGGCTGTTCACTCCGATGTAAAAATGAGTGGGGGAAGCATGGAAAAGAGGTTTTTGAGGATTTGAGGGCGCTGCGGTATGTGACTGTAGCTGTAAGGACCGGTCGAGTTCGCAGCCGTCTCCCACCTGTTTGAACAGAAAGGGGAAGAAAACCCCAAAAAAGAAGGAAGCGTTTCTCATCCCCTGGCAGCAGCTCCGCTTTCCGCCTCCCCTCTCCTCCTCCCAGGAGCTCTCTCTTTGCTATTATTAGCCCTAAACCCTAAGACTATTTGAATTATTTGATTTTTTTTTTTTTTCCTTAAGCATGGCTCTTGGCTCCTGAAAGCGTCACCGCGTTCTCGGTTTTCCTGGACTTTTTTTTTTTTTTTTTTTGGGTGCTTGTAAGGAAATTTAAAAAAAACCCAAACAAACAAACAGGCAAAAAACACAAAAGGAAGGGAAAGAGATCCTTGGTGTCCATCCCAGGGAAGGATGGGTTTGCGGCGTCAGCCTCGGCGGAGCTCTCCCGTCCCCGGTGGAGGTCTCCACGTCATCGTCTCCAGGCTGGTGCAGCGGGAAGAGAGCTGGATTCGAAGGGGCGGGAGGGGAGGAGAAGCAGGGACAGGACAGGGCGCTGCCTGCGGCTCCGCACGCCACGGCCGGGGAAGGATGGGACGGTTTTGCAAAGGACTGAGCCCGGCGCTTCTCCGTACGTTGCTTTTTGGGTTGGTTTTTGGGGGTTTGTTTTTTTTTTTTGTTTCTTCCCTCCCCTCCGCTTTATTTTGATGTTTTGACGGGTGGTTTTTAGCTTGGGCGGTTGGCGGCACTTTGCAGACCCCTTCCCTCTGCTTCCATTCACCTCTGCTTCCGTCCCGCTCTCCCCTGCTCTTATTTTCTGCCTTTTCCCCATCGTTTGGGTGGGGAACGCGTTTGCCGGGACCTAACGCTCGTGTGTTGCCTTTCCCGCCGGTGGTGAGAGACAGAATGTCCCTATTTGGCATCAGTTTGTGCACACTTTTCTCGGCATAAATCATCCCCCGTCGCGCGGGGCAGTGCAAATCCGTCTCCAGGGAGTTTGGGATTAAACCATCGGTGTTTCAGCTTTTTCCTTTCTCTATGTCCTCTGCGACCTTCTGGCCAGTCCCCATCCCAAACCTCCTCCCATCTCAGGCCACCAGAGGTGGGGAGAGGAAGATGCTTTGGGGTCCGGTTGTCCTGCTAGTCCTGCTCTCGGTCCCTTGGGTTATGTTTCGGAGACTTCTGCTCGTACAGTGAATTTTGGGGTCTGCAGCCTGCTTGCTTTTGGAGCACCAGCTTAGGTGGTACGTGCTCATGTATCACGAGCTCCTCTTTAAAGACCAGATGCAGGTGGAGACCAGCACCCACAGGAGATCAGCCCGGCAGAAGATGTGGGTTTGCAGCTGGTGTCTCTAACCCATGGAGAAAAGGTCTGTTGATAAGTTTGTTCTGTGTAAGGTACTTTTGCATTGTTTTTAAAGTAATATCCAAGGAAGTGAGCACACTTTTCATCCTTGCGTCTCAAAGCCCCTCACAAAGGGTGTCTTCTCTCCTCTGCAGCTGGGGAAACTGAGGCACAGGGAGGGCAGTGCCTCGGCAGCATCACCACCAGCAGGAGCTGAGCCTGCTCCTTGGTGGCCTCATCCTCTTGGCCAACCAGCCTTCCTTGAGAGAAAACTCTCCTGTTGGCTACCAAACACACAGGATGTTCCTCTGGGGTGGGACGTCCTTCTCCAACCCGTACCCCTCATCAACACCTCTAGGTCCGTAGGTGAATGTCATGGAGAGATTTCGGTAGGCTTTATCGGTTCCATCCTCACTAACACCTTAAGAACTTCCTTGTGGCTGATGGGTGATCCTTAGCTACATTCCTCCTACCTCTAGGTCCCTGGCACAGTTGTAGCAAACTTGGTTGCAACCAGCACTTGTCCAGAGGGATCCCCTGAGAGCAGGACCTCCTGAGCCCTCCTGGTCAGTGCTGTGCCCCGTGCACAGCAGAGAGGCATTTCTCTCACGCACCCTGGGGGTTCCACCTCCTCCCATCCCAAAATTCCCTTTCCATCTATACCAAGCACAGGAACTTGGCTTAATAATTTTATTTAAGTTGTGCTTAACGGGAGAGAACCATGTCCTCTACTGGCAGGGGGTGAGTGAACACCCCCATACCCCAACCAGAGGGAAACAGAGTCCCCTGAGTCTTAGGAGGCCACAAGCACCTTCTCCTTGCACCCAAATTACCTTGAAATGCCACAGGAGGGCAATCTGTCCTCTGTCCAAAGCCTCCTTACAAAGTCTGGAGGAAGGAAGTCCAATGGAACCCGTCTGGAGTGAGTCATGGGCGGCTGGGAATGGGGGGAAAGGGGCATGTCACGGATGGGGAATCTGCGTCTGGTAGTCCTGTAAGCTATGAGAGCTATTTCTGAGACAATCCTTGGGTGTTGTCCAAGACCAAAATACCAGAAGATTTTTTTCGGTGTGTGTAATAAGGAAACCCCTCCTTCCCCTGTAACGCACTGCGGAGGTGGACCACCGCATTTCTGCAGGTCCCAGCACTGCGTCGGACTCTCCTCTCCTGTAATTTATGGCTTGTTTGGAGCTCTTCCACCCAAGGTTCATCCAACCAGCGCAAGGGTCATTTTTAAGGCCGCGCAGCTTCCTTTGGCCCAGTCTGTTGCTTGGAGATCTTGGTGACTGGCCACGTGAACTGCCGTGGTTTCTGCTCCTCACTGCCAGGAAAAGAGAAAATAAAGGAGTTTGTGCGGGGTTGCTACATGCCATCAGAGCAACCCAGGGCTGCAGCAGTAGGGAACAGGGAAAAGGGATAGAAAATGAGAAATTAATTAAGGCGTATGAGGGTAAATTGCTATTTCACTCCGAACTTACAGCTTCTTCCCTTCTAACTTTGCCAGAGCGATGGGTTTATCTCCTTGTCTCTGCAGAGGGGCCTGGTGGTGTTTTTTGGCGCCGTGGGATGTCCCATCAGTTCTCTGGATGCTTTCCCAGAAGGTGGGGACCCTGGGGCTGCCTGCCAGGTGGCCTGGGCTGTCCCTAGGGCATGAGGTGGCTCTAGCCAGGGTCCATTTACATCCTACAGGGTCTCAGAAGAGTTTCTCCATGACCTTCACACCCTCTTCTGTGGTCTGTCTTTGCCTCACCCTGGGGACAGAGCAGTCTCCTACGGAGGATGCCAACTTCTCCCAGCCACTGGTGGGTGTGGAGGTGTAGGAGATGTTGAGCAAGGTGGGACTGATGAGAATCTCAAGGGTGAGTTGTGCAATTACAGGGCAACAGAGGCTGAAGGTACCTCAGGAGGTCACAGAACCGGGCCAAGTTTGATGTTGGATGAAGCTGCCCAGGGCCCTGTCAGGTCGAGTTACCTCCAAGGCTGGAGATCCCACCAGCTCGCTCTGCCAGCGTTTGTCATGGAGATGTTTTTTTATTTCATATCCAGTTGCAATTTTTCTAGCTGCGACTTGGCCTTTCATTGTGTGCTTTTGAGAAGCATCTGGACCACCTTCTCTATAGCTTCCCATAAGGCAGCTGCACACACCCGTAAGATCTTCCCTTTCTCTTCTCCAGGCTGATCACAGAATCACTTGGGTTGGAAGAGACCTTCGAGATCGAGTCCAACAATAAACCTAACGCTGCTAAACCACCCCTTAACCCCGTCCCTCAACACTCCGTCTACCTGTATTTAAATACCTCCAGGGATGGTGACTCCACCACTTGCCTGGGCAGCCTGTTCCAATGCTTAACAACCCTTTCGGTAAAGAAGCTTTTCCTAATATCCAACCTAAACCTCCCCTGGTGTAACTTGAGGCTGTTTCCTCTTGTCCTGTTGCTTGTTACCTGGGAGAAGAGATTGACCCCCACCTCACTACACCCTCCTTTCAGGTAGTTGTAGAGAGTGATAAATTCTCCCCACAACCTTCTCTTCTCCAGGCTAAACAATCCCAACTCCCTCAGCCGCTCCTCATAAGACCCAGCTCTCTCAACCTCTCCTCCATCATCCCCTTCTCCAGCCCACAACCATTTTGGAAGCTTCTGTAGGACTCACTCCAGCACCCTTCTTGCACTGGGGAGCCCCAAACTGGACACGGTGTGCAGTTGTGGTCTTACAGGGGCAGAACAGAGAGGACCGTAACAGCACTGAGACAGCCCAGTGTAGGGGGGGCCTTCTCTGCTGATTAACCTCCAACTTGACCACCAGGACCCCCCCCCATCCTTGTCTGCAGAGCTGCTCCCCAGCCAGTCACTCCCTCCCTGCTGTCCTGTGTCCTGTCCCCCACCAGGACCACCATTCTGCCGCTGTTGAACTTCACCTGGGTGCCACCAGCCCGTTTCTCCAGCCTGCTGTTGTCCCCCAGCACAGCAGCACTGCCCCACCCCACCTATCCGCTGCTCCCCCCAACTGGGACTGGCCCCAAACTCTGTCCCGTCGCCCTGATCATTAATGGCACTCAACAGCCTTGGCCCCAACCATCATCCCTGGGAGATGCCACCACCAGCTGGCCTCTGTCAGAAGGGGACCCAGCAACGCCGGGGGGTGGCAGGGTGACACCAGCTGCTCCGTGGGGGCCGGGATGGTGTTGAAGTCACGAGGTCTGTTTTTCTGGGTGAATTTACATGCAGCATCCCCATTTCAATGGAGATGAGACCCATTTTGACGTAACAAGGACTGAGGGATGTCGGCATCTCCCAGCATCTCCCGCGGCTGCTTTTTTGCTTTGCTTTGTTATTTCTGACTGTGACTTTTAATACCCTCTTAAACACATGCTCAGCCAAGAGCTTTACAAGTGTCTGCTTTGTGCAAAGCGCCTTTCAAAGAGGAGGTGCAGGCCAGCAAGGCAGATGGCACGTGTGGGCCCACCAGCGGGCTGCTGGCGGGGTGTAAATGGACAAAATCATGGGAAAACGGCCCAGAAATGCGGCTCATCCCTGCCACGGCCAAGCCACCAGGCTGAAGCATCACTTCCAGGTCCCGTCTGGCCCCGGGCATCTTTGGGTGCTTAAACCCCTCCTCCATCTGACCCTCTGGGTCAATGCAGAGTTAATGGAATCCGCGGCCCCAAGTGACATTCCCCACCGGAGAACGCCCTGCCCCGCATCTGGAAGCCTCTGCTTTGGAAACTGGCACGCCGGTTCAAACGTGAACCCGAGCCAAATTCCTCCAGGCACGTTTTTATCATCCCTTTATTTTTCCTGACGGGGACAATGGCATCGCTGGCTGCTCTGCCCAGCCCTTTCCTCCGTGCTCCCAGACAGAAACAGTTAACTGGGCGCAGGAAGAAATGCGTGTCCTCATTTCCTTCCCTGTGCAGGCAGCTCTGCCGTCTCTGCTCCCAGCCCTGGGGAGGAGCCGCTATCTAGTGACACGGTGCAAGAGCAGACCCTCGTCTCCCTCACCCTGGCGGTGTTTCGGTGACCCGGTGGCCTGTGCAAGCGCTGCCAGGTCCTCCCCCAGGGCGTTCTGCAGCCCTTTACTCTCCTCTTGTGATGGGTGGGATTGGGAGCACCTCCTGGCTCCGGGGAAGACGTCAGCCAGCCCCAGCTCTGGAGAGTTTCAAGTCAAAACAGATCAAGCTAATAAAAAGGAAGCGATGCTGGAGAAGAGAAGAGGAGGGGAGGAGAGGAGAGAGAGAAAAGATGATGCCGTGGGCATTGCAAAGCAATCCCTGTTGCAGAAGAACCTCGCTTGACAGTGTGGCTTCTCCCAGGGGTTGTGTTTGGATCCCCCAGGAAAGGGGAGACCACCGGGGCCAGGACCCTGTGCTGACCCCAGCACCCAGACTCCCCGGGCTGCATATGGGACACTCCAGGCTGGTTTTGGCTGCCCACGTGGAGGTGTTTAGGGTCACTCGAGATGCCACAACCCATTAGCTTTGCCGGGACGGCGGGGCGGGCTGCCGGTTGGCGCGATGCTCCAGCTGCCGGAGCGGTACTGGGAGGAGCTGCTCAGCGCTCATGCAGCCACTTCTCCAAGGGCAGCCAGAGTCCTCTCCAAGAGCTGCCTTTCAATGGGGCTTTGTTGCGTGCTTGGCTTGGCTTGGCGGGAGGTGGTTGCTTTCAGGCTGCAAAATCCCCGGATAATGCATTTCTCACACGGCAGGACCGGAGGGAGATGGGCGAGAAGGGGTCAGCCGTAGCCTCAGCTCCTGGTTGAATGAAGCCGGAGGTTTGCATGGGATGGATGTGGCATTTGGTGGGGAATGCCGGTTTGGTGGAGCATGAGACATCCCATTGCCCCAGCTCCAGCATGGAGATCTGCCTGGCATCCGCATGAGAGCGGAGAGGTGAGGAGCTCCAGCAGGAGAGCAAAGCTTCCCTGGATGTCCCCGGGGTGATGTGACAGACTGCAGGCTGCCGTGATTGGAAATGGCCTCAAGTTGTGCCAGGGGAGGTTTAGGTTGGATATTGGGAAAAACTTCTTTACCGAAAGGGTTATCGGGCATTGGAACAGGCTGCCCAGGGAGGTGGTGGAATCGCCGTCCCTGGAGGTATTTAAAAGAGGGGTGGACGGGGTGCTGAGGGACATGGGTTAGGGGGGGGTTTGGCATAGGTTTATGGTTGGACTCGCTGATCTTGAAGGTCTCTTCCAACCCAAGTGATTCTGTGATTCTATGATTCCGTGATTTTGGGAGAGGGGAGGATGGCTGTGTCTTCTCCTGTGGATCCAGCCTGGGAGATGGCCCAGGGCTGATGCTGGTCATGCTCAAGCACTGCAGGTGAGACCCACGGCAAAGAGACCAGAGCTGGAGCTGGTCCAGCTGGACCAGCAGCATGGGGGCTGCTCCAGGCCTCCCCTTCCTCGGCTCTCCGGCTTGCTGTAGGGTTGGACCGTGGCTCTTTCTGCCTGGAGATCACAGAAAGCTCCGGTGGCAAATGCAGGAGGTTTTGATCTCCTGCTTCAGTCCTCAAGGTCAGCATGAGCTGTGGGGCTCCAGGGGGCACTTCTGAAGCTGGTTTGCGAGGTAACCTTAACTGCTGCCTGTTAGAGCAGAGAGGGATGTCCTGGAAAGTAGGAGGAGATGGATGCAGCCAGGCCAGAAGAGCAGCAGGGAAAAGCCGGCGGCTTTCCGCAAGAAATACCGCGTCTCACGGCAAACACATGTGAGGTTTCACACGCTGGCCGGGACGCGTGTGGGCGTGGAGCTGATTTATTTAGTCCTGCGTGAGTGGAGCTCGCCAGGAGATCCCGAGGTGGGAGGAGGAGGAGGAGGAAGCTCTGCTCGCAGCAGCTGCTTTCTTGCAAGCTTTCGCACTGCACGTCTCGCTCCCGGATCTCGTGGCCGCAGAGCCTGCTGGCAGCCCCCGGCACTTTTTCAACCATTCCAGCAAATTTTAATAGTTCTAGTCAGGGTGAGCTCTGATGCACGATTTATAGGGAGTGTTTTTACGGTGTTTACATTGGCAGGCTGTCGTTTATGTATGGTTCGAAATATTTACTGAAACCTCTTATCGCCGGAGCTTAAAAACAACAGAGGGCTGATGAAATCCCTGCGCTAATTGAAGGGTTGATTTTTACAAGGGCACGTAGTGATAGGACAAGGGGTGATGGCTTCAAACTGCAAGAGGGGAGATTGAGATTAGATCTCAGGAAGAAATTTTTTACTCTGAGGGCGGCAAGACGCCGGCACAGGTTGCTCAGAGAAGCTGAGGATGCCCCATCCCTGGAAGTGTTCAGGGTCAGGGTGGATGGTGAGCAACCTGGTGTGGTGGGAGGTGTCCCTGCCCATGGCAGGGGGTTGGAACCAGATGATCTTTAAGGTCCCTTCCAACCCAAACCGTTGTGTGATTCTATGATTTAGGGCTCGGGCTGCCCAGCGGCTGTGCAAAATGCCTGGTTCCCGCATGCCTCAGCAGCTTGCGATCCCCCTGGGGAAGGAGAGATGATTTCACCCATCAGCGTGGTGGGGATCCATCCAGATTTAGCCATTGTGCCAATGAAGGCTGTATCTGGCACCGAGAAAGCCAGACCGTGACGCCTAGGGCTCCCGTCTGTGCTCACAGCCTCCTTGGCCTGGCAGAACAAGATGATCAGCAGATGCAAGAGGCATCAGCTTGGGAAACCTCCAAAAGCGATTGCTTAAACGTGCTTTTTTTATAACCCAAACCAGCTCATCCACGCACTCAAATGCTGGGGCAATACCTTATGCTAGTGTTAAAAATGCAGCTTGTTTCCATTTCCATCACCCTTTTGCTAGGATCTCAGTGGCACAACTCACTTTTTAATAAAATCAGGGACTTTAGAGAGATCCCACCAACATCTGTGGGATTCGGAGTAATCTGACCTCACAAGTATCTCATAAAACGCACCCTCCTGCTCTTCTGACATTTTCCACTGAAGGACAGGCCTGTCCTTCTCCTGTCAGACCTGCAGTCAAGGTCTGAGAGCATGAAATTTCTTCAGGTGCCAGCAACGGGTCATCTTGGAGCATAAAGAAGCAATTTATCCCTATGTCGTAAGACACCGACTTTGCGATCAGTTCCTGACCCCTCCGGCTGCGTCCACTTTTCCTCCTCCAGCATCATGGGTGCTAAGGAGAAGTGGGTGAATAGTGGGGTGCAGCATCTTTGCATGGGATGGGTGTTTTTAAGGGTAGTCAAAAATGTAAACTAGCAGGAAAGAGTTGCAGGAGGATACTGCATCTTGGACAGAGTGTGCTTGTGGCCTCCTGGTTCCTGAGAGCATGTAGTAGTGTAATTTAGAGGAGCAGAGAGAAGAGCTGGAAACTGAGCTGTGTCCCAGACCAGCCCTTGGAGGCCAGGTGGACATGGAGCTCAGCTCCAAGGAGGATTGAACACCCAAGCGCAGGCAACTGAATCCCACCCAAGTGCCTAAAAACTGCCTTGGAGGAGACCATGAGATCTTTTCCTTTTGAGGAAAAGCCACCACGCTGCACGTGGTCCTGCCTCCACACCACCGCGCAATTGCCCCATACCTCTGCAGCTCTTTTCCTGGAAACATCTACTGGGACTCTCCTTCCAGGCAAAAGTGCACTTAATTCCTGGCCAGCTGGTTAGGAAAGATCCTGACTTGCTTTAAGCATCCTACTAGATGTATCACAGAACCACAGAATCACCGGGGTTGGAAGGGACCTCTGGAGATCACCTGGTCCAACCCCCCTGCCAGAGCAAGGTCACCTACAGCAGGTGGCACAGGATGGCGTTCAGGCGGGTTGGGAATGTCTCCGGAGTCGGAGACTCCACCACCTCTCTGGGCAGCCTGTTCCAGTGCTCTGCCCCCCTCAAAGGAAAGAAGTTCCTCCTCATGTTGAGATGGAACTTCCTATGGTCAAGTTTGTGCCCATTATCTCTTGTCCTAAACAGCTAGCGTCCTACTAGGTGTATCCTACTAGAAAGGGAGGGAGAGAGAGAAAACCACAACATTATAGGCACATGTACATGCCTCCAATCCAAATACAGGTGCTAAAAATTGAGCAAATTGGGTTGAAACTCGTTTACTGGAGCAGGCAGCCTTCTATTTTAAGAGATTTCTGATACCCCTCAGTCTGTACTGCACCATAGATTTAAAAAAAAAAAAAACCCAAAACAAAAAAACCAACAAAAAAAACCCCAAACCCAACACAAAAAAGAAAACAAAAAAAAACCCTCACAAACCCCCCACTTCTGCTACTGGCAGTAAAATTTTGGCTGGCGCCTGTGAGCCTCTATTAACCTGTGGCCCGTGCTAATGTGCTGGTCCAGAGACAAGCCTTACAGTAGGGGAGTCCATCCTGCTGTTATTCCTTGTAATGGGAAGCTTCCAAAAAAGCAAGCCAAAGCAAATATTTGTAGCAAAGGCAGGGGCTGCCCGTGGCAGGCAGGAATGCTCCTGCCACCGGGCAGGAGATGACATCATCCGGATTCCTTCGCTGAGGAATGCAGGATTTGCCGTCTTCCCTGCCAGTAATTGCTTTTCAAAAACAGACCAGCCCAGGGATGCCCATTTCACCCATCCCCTTCCATTGCCCAGCGGAGAGGCCGAACGCCCCCCCCACCCCACCCCGTTCCCCCTCTCTTCCATGGCGTTAACGGGGCCGCTGCACGGACAGGTGTGAAAAATGACAAAATTGGTCAGTCCCCAAATCGCAGGTAAAAGCACACGAAATTTTATACACAGGGGCTGGCCAGGATGGGGCAGGTGATGGGCTGAGTCTGTGCATGGACTTTGCTGGGCAGACGTTGGTGAGAGCTGCAAGAGGAGACCACGTGCAGCGCTCTGTGATGACCCCATTTTTTGGTCCTGTGAAGTCCACTGACCACATCTTGAGTTTCTGAATGCAAGACTTCAGTGTGATGACTGGGATGGATATGCAGAGCAAGCTTGTTTAGTCTGGTGGGACTAATTCTGAAGCAAAGGCCTCATTCCCCCTCCAGGCAGCCCCTGGCTTCTCCATTGGGTTGAGCATCCCCACATCCCATCTCCAGTCCCCTGAGCTCACTCCCCTCCACCCCTGGCTCTGTGTTGGCTCCAACTTCAGCAAACACCACTGGAAATTAATAACAGTTGCTAACGTTCATATGTCATCAGCACTTCCACCGGCATCGGCGACAGTAAAGGGGTCAGTTCCTGTGGGATGGAGACTGTTGCCGTCATTTCAATAGGTGGAACTAGGTGTAGTTCAGCTGCCCCTGTTATGAGTCCAATGGGGTGATTTAGCGGTTGGAAAGGCTCAAAGTTTTTTGCTCTCAGTGCCTGAAAGAGGATGGCTGGCAGGAAACAAAAGCGCTGTTCTCCAAGGTAGGGGTAGTTTTGCTCCTGCACCGATTCTTTAATTTTTCCGCCAGGTTTTGGAAATTCTTGGCTATTACAACTGGACAATTAAATCAAGAGCAGAAAAGAAAGGCTCCAGACAAAGGAGAAAACCCACTTGGTCAGCTGAATTTTTGAAACAGTGATGGAGTGAGGACCTTGAAATAGACAGAGCGAGGGCTGTCTGCAGTCTGGATCTGCAGTCCTGAAGGTGGTGAGATGAGACATTAGGAGTGCCAGGAGAAGGCCAGCTCATTTTTGGAGCCAGCATAGATAAAACCAGTGGGGATGGACACAAAGGGGAGCTTGGGATCACAGTGAGGTGATGCAATGACATTTTGCCAAGGGTGTAGGCAGAAGAGACACATCCAAGTGGGAGACCATGATGTAGCTGGCTGGGGGTGAAGTCCCACATGGGACAGGGCAGCAGTACCATGGGAGAGACCCACTGTGAGACCTCCTGGGCTTGGTTTGGATGTTATCTCCCATCAGGCAAGTCCCTTCCCTCAACATGTCTTGGCCACCTTCCATCACAGGGCTGTGTCTGCTGCTAGTGATGGGGGCTCATGGTTTACAGGCCTGTTACTGCTTGAGAGAAGGCAAAAAACCATACCTCCCTTGTGCTGTTGCCTTTGGGAGAGGTGGAAATAGGGGTGCCCTTCTCATTTCTGCCTGGAGTGACCCTAGGGACAGCAGAGAGTTGTCCAGGCAGCACTGATGTGGGCTCCAGAGTGTCGGGGTGAAAGCTCTCAGACTTTGAGGTCAGTAGGGACCCAAAAAGCAACCAGGGAAAAAGATGATGGATGAAGCTCTGCTTTCAAATGAAGCGAGGAAGCTCACAGGCTCCGTATTCATCACGGCTCAGTGAGTTGGGTACCACCAGTTGGCTGTGGGACTCTGCTCCTCTGGCTTGAGTTCCTCATGGCTGCACCCGTGGCCCACAGGCCTCTGCCTTGTCCATCTGTGTGCAAACTGACCCATCTTATAGCAATGCTGCAGAACGTAATTTGGGGGTTTGGTTCACGTCCCTTAAGTTGTTTCTTCTTAATCTTTCTCAGAAACGCAGATGGTGTTGCAATTTCTTATTTATTTCTGTCCAGAGGCTAAAGGGAGGATGCCTTGAAGAGGAAGGGAGGGAAGGAACCAGAGATGGAAAGAGCGAATTTTCAAGAAGAGCCTCCCACTGCTTCATCTTCTTTTTCCAGCTTCTGGTAATGGCCAGATCACTGATTGCAGCTATTCGCTCCAGAAAATTTCCAGGGGGTTTCCTGGAATATCGAAATGTGGTGGGCTGGGTGCCCAGCCCGTGACCACCGCCAGAGCCACAGCAAAGAGAATGGACCTCAATTGACCAGCAGAAACCTAAACATGTTCCAATAGCTGCCTGTAGGTCAGAGACTCTGATTTGGCGTTTCTAAGGGCTGTGTATCGCAAAGGAATAAGGAGGAATGAAGGAATGAAGGGGCATCGGGTTTTTTTTAATTTTGCACCCTCTTTCCGCAGTGTTTTCCATGCTGCATTTTCCATTTACCTCTTTAAACTTAGCAATGTTCCAGTTAGCAGAGGAGGCTGAACTGGCTCTGGGCTGGGAGACAGCATGAAGAAAAAAAAATGCGAGCACAAAACTGGGAGACTTGGAATGGGCTTGCTGCATTTCATGGGGGAGATTTTAATATTATTGCGAATTAAACTGTGACCGTAGCATCTTCTGTGTCCCAGCCCCAGCCTTACAGTGGAGCTTCCCGCATTGGGAACCAGCCAAGTACCTGGTATGGGGGTGTTCGACCCCTGTGCAAGCCCTAGTGATGCCAAGAGTACCTGCTCTGGCAGCAGGAGCCCACCACATCCCAGTGGGTGGTGGAGGGTTTGGTGTGAGGTAGGGTAGTGTGCACCGGAGCCGCTCACATCTCTAGCAAAACCTGCGCCCGTGTTCCTGGTGCTCTCTGGGGAAGATCTCCACCTTCAGGGCCAGCCTGTTGTACAAGCAAAGAGAGATAAACCTCACCTAGCTGTCCGCTCGTCTCAGGCTGTGGATCAGCCCCAAGCACTGGAGCACTGTTGGCTCGGCCCCACGGCCCTGCCCCTCCATCAACTGCAGCGGTTCCCCTGTGGAAAAGGCGTGGAAGGGCTGTCCACCTCCTCCTCCTGCGTCTCCCTTCCTTCCCCTTCCGGCTCAACATGCTCATTCATGAAAAAATATCTGTTGGATGGACACGGGGAGAGGAATTAACGTTGGCGCGGTTTTTCCCATACATTGGCCAAGAGAGGTTGTAGACTCAGAGAGTCTAAATTTTTGTTTTCACAGCTGGATTTGATATTACCCTTTCTTCTCTCCAGCTTTTTATTGCTGCTTGCTCCGCGGAGCAACCTGTTGCAAAGCAGCGTGCGTACTCGCCTTGAAGCACCACGGGTTGCTGGCTTCCCAGGGAGCAACGAGCGTCTCTGTCCACCTCGGGACCGATGCCCTGCAGAGCCCCCCACGTTCATTAAGGATTGAGACCATAAGAGATTATGCTGTCCTACCGTGGGGCTCATGCAGCAGGTCCTATGTCCACGAGGGCGATGCTGCAGCATGGAAGGTGCCATCCCATGATGGTCCTTTCCACCTGGCTGCAGCCCAGCTCTCCTGGCACCTTCCCACCCGGCACTGTGTGGGGTGAAGGTAGATGGGCAGCAGGGACCAGCTCGGTTCATCCTTTGGTAGGATGGGGCAGGCAGCAAGGTTGGGGGTCGGGGGGGGGTGTCTGCCTTAGCCCTGTACATGGGGCATGATGAGACCATAGCAAACTCTCAAGTCCATGGTCCCAATCTAGGGATGTCATGGGTTTGGAGGCGCTGTAGGGTTTGGTGGAGGTAGTTTGGTATGGTTTGCTGGTGATGGTGTAGGGTTTGGTGGTGGTGATAGTGTCAGATTTGGTCATGCTGGCGTAGGGTTCAGTGGAGGTTGTGTAGGGTTTGAGGGAGGTTGGATATTAGGAAAAACTTCTTTACCTAAAGGGTTATCAAGCATTGGAACAGGCTGCCCAGGGAAGTGGTGGAATCACCGTCCCTGGAGGTATTTAAAAGACGGGCAGACGTGGTGCTGAGGGAGATGGGTTAGGGGTGGGTTTTTTGGCATAGGTTTATGGTTGGACTCGATGATCTTGAAGGTCTCTTCCAACCCAAGTGATTCTATGATTCTATGATTCTATGAGGTGGTGTACAGCTCAGTGGTGATGGTGTAAGGTTTGGTGGTGGTGGTGTAGGGTTTGGAAAGCTGGATGCCCAGCACAGCAGACAGGCAGGTGTGTGCTCATGCCCGTTGTGGTGGAGAAGGTGCTACCAGCAGCCCATTGGATGCCCAAGAGCTTGAGCCTCTAACACTGCAAATCTGAGCATCAACCTTTGCTTTAAGCATCAGCATGGCTTAGGGCCAGATGAGACTGGCTCCATTCCCACCTGGACGCCAGCCTGAGGGCACCTTCTCCACCCCACTACCTACCTCTGGAAGGGAAGGCAGGACATTGATTCAACAGCCCTCCAGTCCTGTGAGCTTTGGGGACGAAAAGACACGTGGTCTCTCTTCTTGGCACGGGGGACCCAGTGGCGTCCAGATGTGAGGCAGGAGCTGCTGACCTCCCCAGCGTCAGCGGGTGGGGGCCCACCTATGTAAACACGTCCAGGAAGGCTCCCATCCCTTTCCTACCCTGCGCTCGCCTTCGGATCAGACCGGCCAGCCTTCGCTGATGCTCCTGTCCCCAGGGCTCCCGGGGAAGGTACCGTACTGCTCGCCCGGCACCGGGTCCTCCTCCGGGCATTTCTCTCTCATCCTCCTCTTTTCTGTATGTAAACGTGACCACATAATTATCTCTGTGTATAATTACCTAAGTGGTTATTTAAATATTTACTGGTGATACTGGTGTAACAATAAATCTGGGTGAGCAGAGTAGAAACCTGCCCCGGTCATACTGGGAACCCAGCCAGAAGGATAGGAAAGCCCTTGTAGTAATAACGTTTCCTTTTTTTTTTTTTCTTTATTTTCTGTTTTGTCTGTTATCTAAGAACAGTTGGCAAGAGCACGTCCAACCCGTTTGTTTCCTCATTTACGATATTTAAGTTTCTCTCTCTCTTCCCTTTTTACTATGTTTAGATCTTATTAGCAATGGAAAAAATGGGCCATAAAGTCACAACCAAGTGTCTGGCATTTTCGCTTTGGTGTCTGCTTTCCTGTCTTCAATATCCTTATTTAGTTGATGTTGGATTTTTCTTTCGGTGAGGAGAGGTCTGGTGTCCAGGTACCCAGGGCTGAGCTCAGGAGGACGTTTTGGTGATCGAGAGTGGCAGGTCTGCAGCAAAGAGTTTATTTGGGGAGGGAGCGGGGATGGGTTTATGCGGCAGAGGGAAGGGTTTGGCAGCCGTTCCCAGCCCCTTTTCCCCACTTGCACAACGCTTGGGTCGTGGAGTGGCCTCACTGTTATGTCTCTATCTGACCTGATATGTCAGAGGCTCCTCCAAAGCCAGGAGGTTGGGCAATGGATGCTCCAGTGATGAGTGTTGGGATGTTCAGAGAGGTTTGGTGTCTTGCACGTGTCCTGGTTCAGATAAGATTTTGGCTCATCTTGCAAGTCCTGCTCCTTGAGGTTCACCTCAGCTCCTGCAACCAGACCACCTGCTGAGGTGCTGGATGATGGGTTTAGGAGACCACACTTATGTTCTCGGCAGAGCAGAGCACAGAGTGGGACTCAGCACCCTGAGCAGGTGCCACACCACAGCAAAAGCACCTTAAATCTGCTCAGGAGCATAGCAGCTCTTCCAAATCACCCACACGTGGTCTTTAACCACATGGTGGTTTAAATTAGTAAGACATGAGTTCTGCCTGGAGCACAGCATAGGACAGGGCAGTCACTCAGCGATCATGATGTGTGGCCAAGGCTGGATGAAGGACCATCATGTGATGGCGAGTAGAGCTTGGACCTGGGCTGGATCCTGTGGGTCCCATCCCTGCCCTGATTTGTGGGGCACTTGTTCATTGCAAGTTCCTGTCCTTGGTAGGGTTGAGACACGGTTCCTCTAACCTGCACTTTGGTTGGCAAATTACAGATATTTTTGGGGTAGTTAAGAAACAAAGATAACTTTGAACCCAGTTCTCGTGATGGGCTTCTCCTGCAGTCAGGGGTAAACGGAACCTCCATGAAATCCCCAATCCAGAGTCTTTTTTCCTGTTGCTCTTGTGGTTTGGGCAGGTGGCTGTCAGCCCAGGATCAAGCTGGAACCTATAGAGCTGAGGCCCCACTTTGGCAAATGGGGCCACATTGTTTGTGGTGGGTCACACTGTCCTTTACTAGGGGCAAAAAGCCCTTCAGCCAAGGGCAGTGACAAGGTCTCCTTGGGTTGCTCCAACCCATATGAACTTGGTTTAAATCCTGGTGGGAGAGTCTGTCTGGAGGGTTGGTACGTGTAATGGGGCTGGTTGAACACCAGTGTCCCAGTCAGACCAGCATCAGCTGTGTACAGGTTGTCCCGCCTGTTGCGGTGGCTGTCTGACAGCTGAGAGATGACACCATCATTTTTCTCACTGGAACTGCTGCAAAAAAGAGAGTCAAACTCTCAGAGTTGGCAGCCCGCTGGTGCGGTTGCAAAGAACTTTCCACCAAACGAGTTGTATTTGCAGGTATTAGCAAGAGGGATTTGGTGAGGGAAGCTGGAGGAGGTCTTGAGCATTGACCCACCATGCTTGCGTGGATGCACAGAGGACACAACTGCTCCACCTTCGCTTTGGGGAGTCGCTGTCTGTCCCCTGAAGCTGCGTCTAAGACGTTCATCCCTGTGCAGAGTTGCTGGCTGCTCCCATCCCTTTCCCTCTGCCCGCACTGACACTGTGCACATGGTTTTCACGCAGCTGAAAAGCAGGAAAACGTTCCCCTCGGCGCGAGCCGGGGACCTCACCCAGCTGCTCTTGAATGAAGCCCAGAAGCCGTGCCTGAGCTTCCAACCTTTGCCCCGACTCCCCCCTTTTCCTGGGGTTCTTCCAAGCTCCATCCTAACACACCGTCTCTGCCCATCCACAGGTGCTAGGGGAAAAAAAAACCACACCAAACCACCACTTTTCTGGAGCAGCCAAAAAATGTGGCCGCTTGTCTTTTTTTCCAGTGTCCCCTCGTCTTTCCCGTGCACCCTGACCTTTTCCCTCCGCCCCAGCCCGCGTTAACGCACCACTGCTCGGGGAGCCGCAGGCGGAGGAGCGACGGCAGGAGGAGGTGATGTGCCGTGAACTTTTGCACGGCCGTTTTCACCAGGGGATGGGTTTCCTCTGATTTTTTTATTGATTTTTTTTTTTCTTTTTTTTCACTCTTTTGTACAAGTTCAGGAAGGTCTACAGCAAGTCAAGCCTGGCTTGGCTTCACAGGGTTGTGCTGCAGCCCGGCCAGGGCTGGGAACGGCGGCTGGAAAGTTTATTGCTTCCTGTTATGAGAGCTCGGGGAACCGCGATGGGTTTGCTGGAGAGACGTGGGTAGCACCAACACCAGGTATGACCCCAACGGGTGCGGCTGGAGATGCCCTTTTATTCTCTTGGCTTCTCCAGCTACTTCAGGAAAGGGAAGCAAATAGAGAAGGGAATAATTGCTCCATCTGACCTCTGACTATTGAAGCAGATGCTTTCTTTGGAGCAGGAACAGACGCAGGGAAAAATACTTTATAGCTTTGCTGAGTGACGTCCCCTGGGCTCTCCACGAGTCCCTTCTTGCCACCTTTCAGTACGTCGGCCTGTGTTATCTTGCCGGCCTTGAGAACTTCAGCAGAAAGGTTCCCGTCAGAAAAAAAATATGTGCTTTTGTCAACACTGAAATTTATCTCAAGAATGTGTCCATCACAGCGAAATTTTCATTTGGGAAGGGCTGGAATAAATCGCTTCTGCTCTCCAGCCTGGGTTTAAATGCTTCCTCTGGGCTTTTGTACTTTGGAATTTAAATCTTATTGTTATCTAACCGTATCAGTCTTTTGGGGTTTTTTTTGTCATTTTCAAAGTGAAGTGGTTTTACCTTTCTGCAGTCATCAGTCAGTGATATCCAAAGGAAACATTTCACTGTTTTTAAGAGAAATATTATTCATTCTGCTAACAGCATTGGCTTTTTGCTCCCGTCACAAATCAATGCAAACTTAACAGAAATCCTGTTTTCTGACCTATCTTCTGGGCTAACTGAGGCACAACCGTGGTCCAAATTTCAAGGCAATTCAGAGCCAGAGTTTATATTTTCAGAGCACATGAAAGAAAACAGCCGTCACCTCATTTTCAAACATCCTTATACTATGCAGCCAAAATCCCCTTGGGCTTTGGAAAAAACATGTGAGACCCGATTTTCTCTGTTTGGTCCTCGCAAGAGCCAGAGACCAACCGCAACGTCCTGATCCAGATCAAAAACCGTCTTGGGTTCGTCCAACAGGCAGAGCTGGATGCAGAAGAAAAATGAACCTGATGATGAACACGAAGAGTCCTTGGCTCATGTTGTCGAAATGGCACATTTATGCTGGGGTTGTCATCACCACTGTCCTGAAAAGTCCGCACGGAGATTTGCAATGAAGCAGATTTTAGCAACAAACACTGGCACAGCTTTTCCTCATGCCTGTAAAAATTTTTTTTTTTAAGAGCGTTGAGGGTTTGGCAGAGTTCTTACGATGCAAGCCCTGATTAGTTCCGTATCTTGGAGAATTCCCAAAGCTCTGAGTGAAGCAGGGAAGTTTGCACAACTGAGATTTATTTTCTTTTTTTCTGAGTTAAGCTAGGGAGCATGGTGGGACGGCAAGGGAGCCCAGGGGTCTTTGCCTGGGGTGGTTGAGTTGAGCAGCGCTGCGGCTGTTCCCACCTGCTCCCTCATATCTCTGCATCACCGCTCCTGAATGGGTCCATGAGACACCCCCAGTTGGCCTTGATACCATCATCCGTTACCGGGGGTGTTGGTTCAGTTACTGTTTCATGAGCAAATGGGCTGTTTCTGTGGCTGGGAACAGGGGCTGTCCCAAGGCATGGTCCCTTCACCCATAAGCCCAAGTCCTATCCCAGGACGTTGTTTCTGCCCTTGCTGGAAGGGACTGGCCTGTCCCAAAGCACCTTAATGCCAGAGACGTGGCTCTCTGTCCCAGCAGAAGTCCCCAGCCCAGCCAAGCCCATCACCAGGCCAATGACACAACCTGGGTCCTTGGGTTGCTGAATGTTTTGGAGACTCCAGGCATGAAGAAGGAGCTCTGATGGGCACCGATGGCCTCCTTCCTATCAGGAAATGGAAGGCAGCCTTGAAGATGCCCCAGTGAGATACACACCTGGACCTCCCTACAGCACTTGATTTACCTGGTCCTATCAACCAGGCACGTGCCTGAAGATTAGAAATGCCATTAGAAATGTCACGTGCCATTAGAAATGTCAAAGTTGCAGTGCTGACTTGAACCAAACTCGTAAAAAATGAGCCTGAGTCCTCTTCCAAACCCATCAATCCCCCCACACCTGTGTGCTTGAGGACCAGCTGCACTGAAGACAGCGAGGATAGCGGCAGGACAAGGGGGAGCAGAGAAAAGGAGGACGCGTTGAGAAAGGAGGTTGCCACTCCCTGAAGCACATCTTTACATCCGGGGGAAATAATCTCTGTTTAAAGCCATTCCCAGAATTGCGGTGCCCCGCTAAAGGCACGGGGCTGCAAGGAACAGTCCAGAAACACCAGAGACACTAATGACATGAAAACCTGACTCTTTTTCTGTGTAGCTGCCATGTTTTGAAGCGCCGCCTTCACCTACAAAGCTAAGACCTCAGCGTGCCTTTCCGTGACTCTGTCGTTCACTGGCAAAGCTGTAACCCCCCCCAATCCCTTTTTCTCTCTAACTGCCACCAAATTACTAAATACTAATAACAACACAATTCAGCAGTTCTGCAGCGGACTTTAAAATTATGCAAAAGAGGCAGAATATTTTCCAAGTCTAATATTTCCTTTTAGGCAGTGCCTCTGGCACCCTTTCCGTCACAAACCGCTTTCAAAGCGGATGGCACCCACGGCCACCGAGGGTGAAGATGTGTCCCACACGCCACGTCCAAAGGTCAGAGAAAAAAGGTTAGTGACATTAGTCGAAGAAGAAAAGATACGAATTAAAACTGCTGCGTCAGTCTTTTCCCTCATTTGTGGTATTCAAACATTTTTGCTTCTCAAGACATTAAATTCTGCGGCCTCCGAATTTAAATCCAACCATTTCCAATACGGTAAAAAATTGACCTTCATAATTGATTTAAATTTGGTGACATTTGTCGCGACACAATGACGTTGCTTCCCGGGTCTTCTTTTAAAAAGTGGGCTTATCGTTGGAACAAAGATGTGTTTCTTCATTTCATTTGGGTTTAAACCGGATCGAATGAAATTCTGAAAGGTGAAAATTAGAGGAGAAAATGAACTCTCGGCGCAATACAGTACAGAGCTCCATAGATTTGTGGCCAGGGTGGATAATTATGGTTGCTACTCAGCACTGACATAGCAGAGAGACGTTATACCAGATCTCATTATCATTAGTGACAGCACTTATTTATTTCAACAGGAGATCTGAGAGAAATATGGGTAGATCACTGCTCTGAAACACATGCAGTGCCAGGGTGGAGAGGTGACTTGGAGAGGTGACTCCCAGCAGCAGCCAGAATCATACAAGGCTTCATCACATCCATCCCCCCTCTGTCTCCACCCTCTATTTTATTTCCTTTTCTCAGTGCCAAGCGTTAAATCGAGGACACGGGACGCTGCCGGGGTGGGGTGGGAGGGAAAAGGTGCCTATAACATTTTTAGCCCGCACATTAATTTATGGCTAGAAAAGCTCTGTTTGCTCTCCAGAGTCTTCCTTGGGAGGAAGAAAACACAAACTATTTATAAGTGTGTGTGTAAATACTCCTGCCGTTCCCTGTTATACCCACGCAGGGAAGGTTTTGGCTTTCACACAACCTGCTCGGGCGGTGAAACCCCAGCTAGAGCATGCAGGGGACGATGCACGGGTCTGGCTCTGCCTCCAGCCCTCTGCCTCCTTCCCCAGGTGACGGTTTGGCCCATGAGTGATGCTTGGGTGACGGGCACCACACGATCCCCACCAGCATGACAGCCGGACCTGCTGGGCAGGAGGCTGGAGCAGAAGCAGATGATGCTCAGCTTGCCTGAAGCACAGATGCCCTGAGAAAACGTCCACCAGATGAGATTGCTGTGTGTATAAATAACCGGCATGGTTAGAAAGCAAAGGGCCTGGAAAGGCTGCACGACCCACGGGACAGGGACCATGCTGAGCTGCCTTTTATCTCTAAGTTGCTGCCCGCAGTCCTGCAGAGCCTGGAAGTTGTTCTCAGCTAGTTATTTTTAAATAACTAATAATACTTCTCTGTAGCTCCATCCTGCACCGGCTGGAGCGGGTGGAAGTTTCACCGCAGTTTTTTGATGGGAATGAGATCTCGGTGGCCACCCTTCATGTCTGATGGCTCTCCTAGGACTTGTCTTTTAGAAGTAGATGGCTTGCCGTGTGCTGGAAGCTGCGGGGTCCCTGCTTGGTGGGGATGCGCCCAAGGACCATGCGGTGGCCCCTGTGGAGGTGACCACGAGGTGACCCACCGCACTGTCTCCAGACTTGAAGGACCATGCAGGCAAGGAGGTCACTGCCCCAACACACTGGAGCCCAGACTTAACCCTAGGAACACACAAGGGTAATGCGGCCTCGGCTCACTGCACGTGTTCTCCCCCTCAGAGGCGTCCTGATGGGAGATCTCCAGGGGGGTCGGGGTGTTGCTGGAGGAGGTCTCCAGCCCTGGTGCTCTCCTCCAAAACCATCTCCCTATCTCCCCATGTCCTTTGAGAGCACAAGCTTTGTCGCTGTGCTAGGCACTTAAGTTGAAGCGTGCAGGCAGAGTTGTGACAATTTAACTTTTTTAGAAGCTTATCCCCCCAAAATACCTCCCAAACTCTGGTTTCCCTAGTGTGACATGTTCCCCAGAGGGTACGTTCATCCCTACACCTAACTTTGGTGATTATAAGGCTTTTTCCACCTGTCTCTCGTAGACAGACACTTGTGAACAGCACATTAACTTATCACTGTGCTTGAGTAATTAGTTTATGACTTAAAACCTCCAGGAAAGTTGCTGCAATGTGCCCAGAAACGCTAGTTCCCCTGGAGACCCCATCAGCTGCCACGGGGTTGTGTCACGCAGCCGAGCTCTGGTGCCAGCGGAGGCTCGCGCGCCCCTGGGCTCTTGCAGAGCAACTTCCAGCAGTACAGCCGAAGCCTCAGCCAGCGTGGAGCAGCGCAGGAGATGCTGCTGCTTGCAAGAGTGTTGGCAGGAGATGCTCCAGCAAGCAGGAATTTCCCCCCTCCACATCCCTTCGGGCTCTTTGGGAAACCAGAGGTCTCGCAGAAGAGTGAATATCCCGGTTTGTCAGGACCAGGGATGAAAGTTCCCCATAAACCATATGGTTTCAAACATTCCCCTAGATCAAAATATACATCTTCTCGTGCTTTCTCCCCTCAAAGGCTGGGTCTGCTCCTTTTCATGACTTGTTGGCTGGTGCTGTTGCTTCCTCCTCCTCCTCGCTGGCCCTTGGGGAGATTTTCCACCTCAGCAGCTGCCTGGAGCCCTGATCCCACGGCGGTGGCAATGCTAAAGCTCCCCCGGAGACCGAGCAAGGATGAGAGTTGATCCTTGGGCCATCAGGATGGAGTTTTTTCTTCTCCACTAGCCTTAGGCTTCACGTACATTCCCATACTTCTTCTTGCTTCTGCAAAGAAGCCAAAAAGTCCCCGTGCCTGCACAAAAACCCTTCCCCACCCTTGATCTGCTCTCTGCTCCCATCCGCCAGCTCGGAGAGAGCTGCACCACCTCGTGCAGGGAAAGCCCTGCCTGGGGGTGCAGCAGAGCAGGAGCTTCGGAGCCATTTTTCTCACTCGCGAGCCTTACCTCTTTTTCATACTATTTTTTTTCCCCCCAGCAACCGAGGAAGTTTTGCCAAAATGTGTTTTCCACATGTTCCCTATTAGTCATGCTCTCTGTCTTACAAATCTGTTACCAGTGCCACTAGCTGATGCTATTAATTTACTTCCAAGCGGCTCAAGAGCTCGGCAGCAAAATTCCAGGCAGCGTTCCTAAAACCAGACCCGTCGGCTTGTTTGGATTTAAAACCAATGCCCCTTTCTTCTCCGGTATATACATATATAAATATATATATAGCACCTTCCCGCCTTCTCGCAAGGCTTGGCGAGGGAGAGAGGAGCCAGGAGCGGCGGCGGGACCGGCCGTAGGGGTGCCGGCAGCTCGGGCAGGACCTCCGCGGTGGGTGCCCGGCAGAGGCGGGGTTTGACAGCGCATTAAATACTTCCCTCCAGCTCCACTTTCCAACGGCCGGGGTATGGCTGGACCCAGACGGCCGCAGTTTATCTAGGGCCAGGCGGAGGGCTGGCGGCACAGGAATGTCGGCGGAGGAGGGAAAGCCGCCTCGAGAACCACCATGTCTCTGTAAGTAGATTTTTTTTTCCCCCCCATTGTTTTCCCTGCAGTTTAAGCAACGGTGTGAGAACCGTGCAGGAAGGAAGGACATGCAGTGAGCACAGATTTATTTTTTTTTTCCCTCCCTGCTTATTTTTTTCCTTCTCCTGCTCCTTTTAGACTCAGATTTTAAAGTTTTCCCAGTTCCAACAGTTGTGCTTGAGATTGCGCAGAGGGGTCAGCGGGTTTCGGGAAGTAACTGTGACAAGAATGAGGAGCCCACAGCTCATTCCTGTACCTGGCTACCTGCAATTTTCATTATTTTAAGTGCTGCTAGAGGGCTGAGCAGTTCAAATCCTCCTTTGTAGCTGTTTTGAAGTGAAACTTGTTCCCCCTTGCATTTCACACACTGCACGTCAGCTAGTCTGGAGGCAACGTGTGAAGATAGATGACTCTGAATGAATGGATTTCAAAGCCAAAGGGATGGTGGGTCCCCTCATGCAATCACTCTGCTGACTAATTTAGCTACATGAACCACCTAATCAAATCCATCTACCTGTTGTAGATCCACAGAGGTGTTTTTCCTC
>VZSF01003923.1:381285-397333 GCA_013398295.1 Chionis minor | reverse complement strand
CCCCCCCCCCCCCCCCCCCGGGAGCTGGACTGTGTAACTTTTCCATTACACGGAATAATTAGATCTGAAGCACACAAAAGGTGCAAAAATCCATTTTTCATGCTTTGATAGTTGGCGTTGTGAGGAGATGGGACATAGTCTTTTCCTAGCACTATCCTATTCATCAGCAAAAGTGATGTGAACAAAGCCTTCCTTGGAAGTTTGTTTGCCTTGTAACTGATTCCAAAATATAACAGCGTACTAACCCCCTCCCAGCAATTAAAGGCATTGAAATCTCTTAGTATAGTATTCCTAGACAGTGAGTCGCAAAAATCACTGGAAGTTTAACTGAACTGATTGCAGGAGGGTTTTTGAACCCATTTCCTTCAGCTCCTGCGTTCAGACGCAGTGCCAGGAGAGTGGGTGGACACACAGGAGGGTAACGTCAAGGTGTGATCACACACAGAGGCAACAGCGGGGTCCCAGGCGTGCAGAAACAGCTCGAGGCTGTTTCCTCCAGGTGTTCCTGCAGATCCAGATGTGCACGGAGGGCTGAGCCACAGTGTCAATGGCAGGACCAACAGCTCGGGCTGGTGGCTGGTAACCGGAGGTGGCCTTCTCAAAGCGACAACCTTCCGCTTCAGTTATTTTGCAATTTCTTTCCTTTTCCCCGACTCAGGAGGTTTGTGAGTGTTTTGAACCAACGCTATTGGGTGCTCCTTTCCAAAATGTGTCTCCCAGATGAGACAGTGGGTACTTTGCTAACAACCATGAGTAATACCAGATCAAAACTTGAATATTTACTCCAAAAGCCACAACTACCTTTGTTAGACTCTCCCTGCCCCAGCAAAACTGCTGTTGGGAGCCAAGTCCGAGCTTTGAGAACTGTGTCTTTGAGTAACACTTGCAAAATGGTAAATTATCCCCAGCGCAGGTGTCATAAACCCTTTAGGTGAGCACTGAAATACGAAATGAACTGCTCTGCAGCCCGTGATGTAGAACAATGTGGGGCTTGCAGCTAACTGGGAATGCAGATGGGAGCCAGGAGGTGGCTGAATGCCCACGTGGGGCCAGCCAAGCTGGGGCCAACGTGTGCTCCGGCCAAGCCCCAGCCCTGCCTCGGCTGGACCCGGATGCTCCGCAGACGGATGCACCATGTCCCACAGTGGGCCATCGCCGCACCCAGCGGGGTCTTCCCTTCCCAGCCCCCTGTCAGCTGGAGCTTGGCCGAGTGCCCGGATTAATCCTGCAAATCATTTAACGCTCCATTTTGCCTGTATCTGAATGCAGGCACGAGTCAGAGGAAGGGTTAAAGACACTTCAGAGTGTATCCACTTTAAAGAAGCAAAAAAGGCCCTCAAAGGGGTTGCCTTCCCATCTCATCCCTGAATAAACCCCATTTCTTCAACAAATAAAGAGTAAGGTCCGTGGGGATTGCTTCCCACGTTCTTCTGCAGTGGCTGAATTATATCTGCAGCAGCATTTCTGTACTGATCATTGGGTCCAAGGTGTCACTTTTGGGGCAGGAGATGGGGATTCTGCTCCCAGCAGCTTTCAGGGTGGTTGTGCTTCACCAGATAAGCTGAGGGGAGGGAGGAGACCTTCCCCACCTCTTCTTCTGGCTTATTACCCAGCCTGGAGTGAGCTGTTTCTCTGCTCCCTACCTCAGTTTCTCCAGCACAAGAATAACACCATCTGCAGAGTGCTCCTGCGGTCCCGGTCTGGCGTGTGAAGACTTGGGGGTTTGCGTTCGCAGAGGATTTGTTTGATCTAGAAATAGCAGGGTTAGAAAATTCCATCTGCCAGCTCTCGAGAGCCCTCGACAGCGGAAGAATTCCGCTGCTTCTCGAACCTTGGACCGTGCTGCTACCTCCCGGGGCAGCGGGAAGGCGAGGGCTGAGCGAACCAGCGCTGTTTGGCTCCCGTCCTAAGAAGCAGCGTGAGCGAAATCACATTCCAGAAAGGCTCGACGTGGAGAAAACAGCAAGGCACATTTCCCTTCTTGCCCCAGCGTGGGGCTGTGGCGGTGGCTGATGCCAGTGGCTGCTCCCACCCTGCCCCTGGCAGGGGTGATGGGCTCAAAGCCTGGCTTGTGCCACGGAATCCGTAGGATATAACTTGGTGTTTCCAGGCAAAAGTGATGCAAAGCCAGGTTAGGACCAGGTTCGTGTCTCATGGCATCTTTCTACCTCCTGGGTATCTACCTCACCCAGCCGTGCTCAGCCAGCACTGAGGAGTAGGTTTGGTGTCCATACTCCTGCAACGTATGGACAACAGCTCCTTTCTCATCCTCGGCATGATCGTGGAGGAATGCAGGGGAGTAGCCTGCGTCAGGGCAGCTACTGCCGAGCCATAACACGCCGCTGCCATGCGGTACTCTGTGCTAACTCACTTGTGTCCATGCTCACGTGCTTGGCTCCGACATCTGCCACCAACACATCCACTCGTTTCTTCTGGGCGCAGCGGTAGGCGTCAGTTCATGGGCAGGACTGGGTCTGCAGACACCTAATTTACTGCCTGCCATCAGGTGCCTGCATGCAAACAAGGCGGGTGGGCTCCATGATGAGCCTGAGGATGACGCAGAGGAGGGATGCAGGGGAGCAGAAAGGATGAGCCCGTCCTGTGCTGCCCTGGAGCGAGAGCCCCACTTGTCCCCTGCCACGGCGCTCTTTGGGTCTGAGTGCTTCCCCTTGTGCTCTCATCTCCAGGCATCTGCCAGGGCCGCTGCCACTCAAGCAGTAAAATTGCCTCCTGCCTTTAACGATGCCTGGGGTCGCCCAAGGAGCTCAGGCTGAGGCCCCATTGCAAGTTGAGCTAAACACAAAATGGTTATTACAAGCTCTTCCTCCCCAGCTGTCCAGGTCTTCTAATAAATGCGTGGTTTTCTCTCAAAGCTTTTCAAGGTTTATTTTTAAAACGGTCTGCAGTTGATTAAGCATTTGTTTTGTTTTGTTTTGTTTTGTTTTCAAAAGTAACTTAAAAGGACCATCAGCCTGTAAACATAAATATTCCCATTCTTTTGCTGATTCTTTGCATTTTTCTGGGTTTGCTAATGAAAGATATTTCAGCAGTGCGAGTCTCTGTGATGTGGGCAGCATCCCCTACTCCCGCTTTCAGCTCAAGTGCTTGGCACCATGGCGTGCGAGCAAGTGATTATCATGAGTTGAGCACCTTTTTGTGCCTAGGTGGCTTCCATGGTGCCTTGGGTTCACTTTTATAGTCACCCAAACGCTTCCTACAGCTGAGCAATGTCTTGAAACAGGCAACAGAGTGGGTAACAGTGTAGTACCCAGTGATAGGACAAGGGGCAATGGGTATAAAATCGAATATAGGAAGTTCCATCTCAACATGAGGAGGAACTTCTTTCCTTTGAAGGTGGCAGAGCACTGGAAGAGGCTGCCCAGACAGGTGGTGGAGTCTCTGACTCTGGAGACATTCCCAACCCGCCTGGACACCATCCTGTGCCACCTGCTGTAGGTGGCCCTGCTCTGGCAGGGGGGTTGGACCAGATGATCTCCAGAGGTCCCTTCCGACCCTTAACTTTCTGTGATTCTGTAATGGTGAATCCAGTAGGTTTATTGCGTTACAAATCTGTGTTCATCTAGTACCACCAGGTATCCCTGCCTCTGATGATGGTGATGCAGCACATCCCTGCACCAGCCATAGCTCATTCCCTGCTGCTGCTCTCTCACAGTTAGCCCCGTGTCGCGGTCCCTCACAGGTCCCTCACAGCTCCTGGGGAGATGGGCTGCAGCAGTGAAGGGTGCTTCTTTGAGATCAAACCACTTGATCTGTCACAGATGTGCCGGCATCACAGCCGTATCGCTGGCTGCAGCCACAGTTGTTAACTTAGAGCTGTTTTCTTCTTCCCCTCTCTTCCTGCAGGTTATAACTGAGTAGCCCTTATGACCAACATGAGCTGGAGCTTTCTAACCCGCCTGCTAGAAGAGATTCACAATCACTCCACCTTCGTGGGGAAGGTCTGGCTCACTGTGCTCATCGTCTTCCGCATCGTTTTGACAGCGGTGGGGGGGGAGTCCATCTACTCCGATGAGCAGAGCAAGTTCACCTGTAACACCAAGCAGCCCGGCTGCGACAACGTCTGTTACGATGCCTTCGCGCCGCTGTCACACGTCAGGTTCTGGGTCTTCCAGATCATCATGATATCCACCCCTTCAGTCATGTACCTGGGCTATGCCATCCACAGGATCGCCCGGTCGGCGGAGGAGGAGAAGAAGTTCAAGGGATTCAAGAAGAAGAAGCAGTTTGCGTTGAACTGGCAGGCAGTGCGCAACATGGAGGACCCGATGGAGGCTGATGAAGAGGATCCCATGATCTCTGATGACACAGCAGAACATGAGAAAGCCAAAGCCAAACCCAAGAGCAAAGAGCAACAAAAGCACGATGGGAGGAGGCGCATCCAGCAAGAAGGACTGATGAAAATCTATGTCTTCCAGCTACTCACCAGAGCTTCGTTTGAAGTTTGCTTTTTGATAGGGCAGTATTTGCTCTACGGTTTTGAGGTAGAAGCATATTATGTCTGCAACAGAGTCCCTTGCCCTCACACTGTGGACTGCTTTGTGTCCCGGCCAACAGAGAAGACCATCTTTCTCCTGGTGATGTACGTCGTGAGCTGCCTGTGCTTACTGCTGAACATGTGTGAGATGTTTCACCTAGGGTTTGGGACCATCCGAGATGCCATTCGCAACCGGAAGATCAACAGCTTTAGGCAGCCTCCCTACAACTATGCCTACCCAAAGAACATCTCCTGCCCTCCCGAGTACAACCTGGTAGTGAAATCAGAGAAGTCCACCAAGATCCCCAACAGCCTGATGGCTCACGAGCAGAACTTGGCTAACGTCGCTCAGGAGCAGCAGTGCACCAGCCCGGATGAGAACCTCCCGGCAGACTTGTCCACCCTTCACAAACACTTGCGAGTGGCCCAGGAGCAGTTAGACATAGCGTTTCAGAGCTACAGCAGCACCCAGGCCAACACGCAACCTTCTCGAACCAGCAGTCCCGCCTCGGGTGGCACGGTGGTAGAGCAGAACAGGGCCAACACCGCCCAAGAGAAACAAGGTGCTAAACCCAAGGCCTGCTTGGAGAAAGGGAGCTCAAGCAGTAAGGATGGAAAGACGTCTGTATGGATATAGCTTCATCTAAAAGGAGAGAGGGCAGCGTAAGTGGGGTTTTTATTTTGGTTTGCCTCTGTTTTTCGGTATTGTCTTGCGTTCGTTTCACAGGGCACAGGCGCAATTTTTATATGGAAGTCAAGTGAGAACAGGAGTTTCAGACCAATTTAGCGCTGTCTTCCAGTGCGTTAACAAAAGACATTTCTTCCCCGTTTCCAACACGTTCTCCAGTTGGGAACCTCCAGTGAGCAACAGCAAACCCCCTCCGCATCTCCCACCCCTTCGGTCACCACCGGAGCCCACAGCAGAGACTGGACAATGTGCTGTGACGGGAAATGGAGCTGCTGGTGGCTCAGGAGAGAAGTCAGGCCGACAGCAGGCAGCTCCCCTCCTGTGTGGCAAGGCTAGAGTGCTGTAGGTCAGGCAGTGTTTAATTACTAAATATCCTTAATCAAAATTAATTTCCGATCCCTTGATAAGAAAACAACTGACACACTGCAGGAACCTTCCTGACACACTCACAGATGATGTCCTGCCTGAATTGCTGGATGCTCCAGCAGGCATCGTTTGATGCTGCGAGCCATGAGCTGGGACCCACATCAGGTTATGGGGCAGAAACACAGCGACTGTCTTACACGGGGAGACCTCAAAGCGTAGCACAGCGCTGAAGGTTTTCGTCTTTTATTCCTCTGCGTTGAAGCAAAAAGCAAACACGGTCGAACACTACGCAGCAGGAGCGAGCAGCGACATCGCATCGCACCAGTGCCTGGGTAGCGCTTGCTAGAGATGCGATGGGAATCGCTGCGGTTACAGCGTTTTTAACAAACTGCTGCTTCACATCATCAGAAAGTGCCTTTATGCAACCAGGAAAACAAAATTATAAAGGGTTTAATCTTCTTTATTTGATGAATATTAGTAGACATCGGAAGATCGGCGTCGGCAAATTTGTTTTTCTGTTTCATCAAACCCTTATAAATAGTGGCAGATGGCAGATCTATGCATAGTGCATATATGATGTGCGCGTGTGTACATGTACGTATATATATACAGACACATATGAACATGTGTGTGTGAATATAGGCATAGAGAGATATATATAAACATAATATCAACCCTCTGGTAATTTCACAGCCTTCCACCTTCCCCGGGAAAACCCCGCTGGTCCAGGACTACAGCTAACCTCATCCCGGAGTAGGCTTTGGGCTTCTAGCTTCCAGCCTCCCCTGGGGAACGGGCAAGTTTCGCCCATTTGCTTGGGGGGCTCAGCAGAAGATCTGGCTTCAGTAGGGACAGGACCAGGACAGTAGCAGGAAGTTCTTCACTGATTTATGGAGAGCTTTTGGAGCTTGGCTTGGTTTTAGGGTGGTTTTTATGCAGCTACAGGAAGCTGGGGGCATGATAAAACCAAGCTGCTGAGCTCCAAGGCTCCTGCTAGTGCTGAGGACGTGCTTCGTCAGGGTGGTTTCATACTGTCTCTTGCACAACTGCGGGGCTGTGGCTTTGTACCCCTCCAGTAACACAAAACAGAAAGAAAACCTCATCACTGGGATCACAGGGAGCATCTCCTGTTGAATGGTAGAGGCTGAAACCAGTCACTGCCCCACTCTGCCATGTCTTAGAGCGGGTCTGATCCCTGAGACGTTCCCAAGATGCCTGTGTCTCAGCAGATCCTCTTGCAACCTCCCAAGAGTCCAACGGTTGATTCACCATGATGGAGAACCAAAATAGGCACAGCCTTCGAGATCAAACCTAACATGAAAGAAGTAAATCTTCACTGAATCTAGCACTGTCTCTGTGCTGAGCTGTTCCCTCGGGGCCATGCCAGCCACCCAAGATCACATGCAGGTTCCTGTGCCGGTATTTCTTATCCATTGGATCTATGTGACTTCTTGCTGCGCATCTTTCTCATGCCCTTGAGATCAGTCCCTGAAAGCCTTGAGGATGCCTGTCCTCCAGATGGCTGGACCCTTTGACCAACCTGGGGAACAGGCAGAGAACTTGAGTATAGCCTTCAGCTCCTCCAAACCTCGACTGAGCTGTCCCATGCCATTAGAGACCAGTGCTGGCAGCAAAACAGTAGGTTTAAAAAAAAAAAGCAATGAAACATTCTATGAGGTATCCAGCCGTAAATATTCACTAGGGCTTTGCGTAACAGTCTGGGGAACATATTCAGGTTTCTTCCTGATCCTGCTGAAGGCATCAGTAAAATGCCCGGAGTGCTCCCCGCTGTCACTGCTACAGATCTTCCCCTTGAAAACAGACAACCGCATCCAGGAGGAGGATCCGTTCATCCCCCCACCAGCAATGGTCAGGAGTAACACACCTGTCATGTGGAGGGATAGCCTTTCTGCCCTGGATTTCCAATGAAAGGCTCGGAAAGTTTACACCACAGTGGTGAGGAGACAAACATATCCAACTGCACTGTTGGTCCTTGTCCTGCCTGTGGGAATGCGCTCTCCTCTTGGGCTGGGCTGCACCGGGCAATGCAGGACAGGCTGATTGCTGACGGCGCTGCCATCATAAAGATAAATCCATGCAGGTCCACAGCCCAGGGCTGCTGGGGAGGACAGGAGAGGTGCTGCTGGGGGGAAATTTGCTCCCTAGTAATTACAGCTGTCCAGGGCACAAGCCTGTCCTCCACATCGACGTGACTTCTCGTTTATCGCCAGCCCTGCGTCTCACGGGAAACAGCATGTATTTAAAGTCATGATCCCAAGGGAAGGATGGAAGCTCTGAGGGTAGCAATGGTTGGATGCTGTCTGGTTTTTTTTCCAATTCCTTTAAGATGAGCAGCAATATCACAGCCCCAGATAAACTTGTCCTCACACAATACTGGAAGGCATCGTGCTGTGCAGGAGTCCGGATTCTGGATTTCTCCTGCCCATAGCAGCAACACCTCCCTTAGCCCAAGACATGGCTTGAGCATTTCCTGATGACACAGATCAGCCCCTCAGCTCCTGCTGACCTGCAGATTCACCAGTGAATCATCAAATGCAGGGATGGGCATGTGCCTCCCTTGCTCTTGCTTCGGGAAACCATACTGGCCTCATCATGGGGAAAGGGAAGGGGACAGATTTTAAGCCAGAAAACCAAGAACCTGATCACAGGGACCTGATTGAATCATTAAACCCATTTTATACAGCAGGGCTATACCCCCTTCCCCAACAATATAGCTGGTCAGTGCCCGACAGGAGGAGATCCCTGGGCTCCATGGGTGCAGGTTCAGAGACACTTAGAGCAACAGGGCTGGAAAGGACCATGCATCTTCTCCCCAACCTGCCACCGTCAAATGCTTCCCTAATGGCTAACACGAAACCCCCTTGCTGCAACCCCTGGGATCTCCTCTCCTCAGCAGCCAAGGAGAACGTCTCGTGCCTCTAATGGCTGCAGAAGCATTTGGGTATTTGAAGACTGTTTTCATCCTCCCCAAGTCTGCTTTAAACTAAACAACTCAAGTCTCATCAACCTTTCTCCAAAGGCTGTTTTTCTAGCGTGGTTTTCCTTGACGTCTTTGAACCACCACCAGCCAGTCCACATCTTCCCAGCAGTGTGTCAGTGGTGGTCCTTGGGCCACCCTCCCACTCTGCTGCTCTTCATGTGCTCATCTGCCACGCTGGTCCTCCCCAAAACCCCCATTTCCTGCCAGCATGGGGATCGCTCCTCTCTTCAGATGTGTGTACAGCCGGGATCTTCCTGCCCTCCTTCAAACTGCCTTTTTATTTTCACACCGCAGACTCAGGGCACCAAGGGAGTTTTGAATTATCTATCTGTCCGGCAGCAGATTTACAGCCTCCTGCCGGCTGGTGTCACCATCACATTTAATACGCACACACAGTTTTCCATAGTGAGAGTCAATAATTGCAATATTGACAAGTGCTAGAGCCAGGGCAGACTCTTGGGTGACCAATATAACCTCCTTGTTGGGCAGAGAGACAGGGTAGCCGCTCTCTCAGCCGTCCTTACAGCCAGCCCTGCTCATCTATCAATCAGGCTTGAAATACATCCTTGCATAAAATGCTTTGTGAGTGGGAGCTGATCTTGCTTTCTCATGTTTTCCAAGTGTTTTGATAGGGACAGAAGCACAAGGCACATTCTTGGCAGGACTGCTCCGGTGTCTTGGGCTGCCTGTGTGAGATGCAAAGTTGCCTGCAAGGTCCCAGCCAGCTTGAAGGACACCGCTGACTCCTCAGACCCTGGGGAGGAGGGACCCCAGTTCTCCCAGATCCCATCTGAGCCGCACACAGGAGCCAGCATGAGTCAGACAACCCTAGAAATATAAAGGATTGTTATTATGATGATGTACACTGAGTTGCTCACTTCCCCCCCTTCCTCCTCCGCTCCTTGGTCTCTAAAGCCTTTAGGATAGCGTCTTTCCACCGAGTCACTGCCACAAAGGCAACTGACATGCATTAATGTCTCTGCAGGAACAACTCCTTTCAGGGCAGGAGCAAAAATACCCTCTTCATGATGTCAGTTTGGGAAGGAAAAGGACAGAGAGGCAAAATAAGCATAACCATAAGCAAAATCCCCATCACATCCATTACAAACCAAACCGGTGGCTCGAGGAATTTCGATTAGATGACAGGCAGTCGGCCACGGAAGAAACACTAGGAGTATAATTAATGCTTTGCTTTTTTTTTTTTTTTTACAAGTTAGTAGTTTTGTTCACACACAAGACGGGTTTGGCTTTGTAGCTGAACTAATCGTAACTGTTGACTCTCTCGCTAAACTTGGTCAGATAAAGTGCCCACACTTGTATTTCTATTCTTACCATTCAGGCCCAGGAATGTCCCACGTAAAAGCCAGATTACCTTGTTGCTTTCATTGCATTCCACTGGGAAATACTTGAACTTAACTCAAGGCCATAACCAGTCTGTGCTGTTACGAAGTTTCTGGGATTGTTATTTTTTTTTTTTCTGTTCGTTTTTTTATGTACTAACTGTATTTGTACTAGAAATTTTTTGAGTATGAGGTTGAATCTGTAAGTGTTTTTCAGTGTAAATGTTACATCTGGACTGTAGTTAGAATATTAAACACTGGTCAAAAGAGAAAGATACATCAGTCCAACTCTTCAACTGGCTGTTCCACATCCATTACTAATAAAACAGAATAAAACTTACATTTTGTTACAGTATGTAAAGCGTGTGATGTTTCCGTGAGAAGGGTGCAGAGTGTTGATGACAAGAAATTCTTCACAATCTATTATTTGCCTGTTTTAGCCATGTAAGAGCTCTATTTTCCCAGATACAGCTATAAATCACTGCAAAATATTTTTGCCTTAAGAAGTAGTTGACCTTCTAGTTGTTTGGGATGTGTTGTCTCTCTGATGAATCACTGCCTACAGTTCCTTCAGGCAGGGAGCTGAAGCTGCTTAGGAAAGCCTGTACTTTCAAAAGCAAGAAAACTTTGCAGTCTGGGAGAAACTGATGATTCAAGCGGAGCAAAAAAAGGGACAGCACTTGTAAGAAAGCCTGACCTTCTGAATGAACGACCTCAGTCTTTGCTTCTCCCATTAAATGCAGGCACGTTCACTCACCCCCACTGTCCAGAGAGTCTTCGGGAAACAAATTCTGGCCAGAAACATGAGTTTTTCCTCTTTCCCTGGCAGTTGTGGTGTCTTTACAACTTCTTTGGCACAGCAGGACCAGCTCCCACTAAGAGACAGAGAACAGGATCCTCTAAGAAGTCCACAAGGAAGGTCAATAGTCAGCAGCACTTTAGCCTCATAGGTCACATCCTTTGCAGTGCTACAAAAAACACCCAAAAGAAAGAAAATGTTTGTTAAAATAACGAGATGTCCTTCCAGCCAGCAAGGTCTGAGGAATAAGGTGAACTTATCCTTCCTGTTGGCTGCTGGGTTGGCACCAGACTTGGTCGGGTGTAGAAGCACCCATGGATAACTGACCTTAGCCTGATGCTAGTGCAAGCCACAGTCATGCATGAACAAACCCTGAAGCGAGTCTTCCTCGCTAGCAGCCTTCATCCCCGGCTGCCAGGCTCGCTCAAGGTCCCTGTGCCCCAACCCATGTGCAGCCACGTCCTGCCCCCATGACTGGCTACAGCAGGGAGTCAGTGAGTGAGTGACGAGCAGCCTCAGCCCTTGTGCCCAGGTCACCTCCAAGCGGCTGCTGGTGGAAAGCGCGATGAGGACAGTGTCCACGGAGGGAGGGCAGAGCCAGAGGGTGATGGGGCTCCCTGAGTCCAACACTCAGTAGACAGAGGAATGGCAAAAGCAGCCTCCATCTGCCTGTATTTTGGGAACACACAGAGTAACTGCAAACCCCCTCGTTTCTTTAGAAAGCCAGGCTGAAAAATACCAGTGAGTCTCCAGCGTCCCATTCTCCCTGGGATCACAAGACCTGTCTTTTTCATTAGCTGCTCCACGCTGCAGACAGTATTCCTGTCAACAGCATCTCACTAGCTCCTAATCACTCCCCCTAGGGAAATGCTAATAACAGCTTTACCTTCATTTTCAGCCCCACTAGCCCAGAACAGCCCCTTTGGTGCACAGACTCACTCCTCGCAGACTCAGCCCGCTTGCCCCCAGGCAGCCACTTTGCTTCATTTCTATATCCAGCCTGTTGTCCTTGCAATTTCCCCCTATCTTCACCGGCCTTCGCATTGCCCAGGCCAGCCACAATCCGTGTTTTCCTCTCCAAGCTTGTGGGATATTGTCCCCCTGCCAGAAGCGCTGCTATGGTTTACCGCAGCCCCGCGTCCCGGCTGCCTGCGACTGACCTCCTGGAGCGCAGCTTGGGGAGTAGTTAATGCGCAGGGTTAGGGTTGAGTAATTGCAGCTCACGTGGGTTTGTGGACGAGAGTTCATGTTTAGCACCCCGAAAAAAAGCTGGAGAAAATGAGTTTATTATATCAGCATTAACCCGCAGGGCTGGCTGCAGAGAGACAGCGGTTAGTCCTGCTTTCTGCTAGCGCAGCTGAGTTACGGATGAATAAACGCCGAGGATGAGCCCTCGTGGGTGGGAGCCGTGGGCTGTCCTGCTGCCGCGGCAGCCAGCAAGCCCCAAACACGGCAGGGTTTCGGGTGGTGGGAGAGCAGAGAGCAAAAAGCTGATGGAGCATAAAGCTACCGGCAGTTTGCGCAACTGTCCAGGGACCGGTGAGGAGCAGAGAGAGATTCCCCGTCCTTTTTCACCACTTTCTCAGCTGTGAAAAGGGTTTCTGAGTTGCCCCAACACACCTGCCTGGATGAGAAATGTTCTGCCGTGGGAGGGATTTCAGGGGATGTTGCCGTTGGGATAGAGCTTAGCCAGGGATGTGGCATCTTGTCACCCTGCCACCCGTGCCACCAGCTTTCCTTCTACAACGTTAGAAGTGACAAAGCTGGTGGGGGATGATTCATCAGGCTGATGTGGGTGCAGTGCCACAAATGAGAGGGAGCTGTAGCTTTCATGGTCTCATGGTGATGAGGAGAGCATTAGGCATAGAGCAGAGCCTGACCTCCACTACCATCAGATGCCTGCACGAACCTGGTCCCCCCAGGACCGCTCAGGAATCCACAGGGAGAAGCTGGCACTTCTTGGCCCCTGGTTTGTGCAGAGGCTTCAGTGTAAACAAAAAAAGCATCCTGAAAGGGGTTTTTTGCATTTCTGTCACCTACAAAGGAGCCCAGCTGTCGTGGGTTTGGGCCGGATGGGCCCAAGCAAGCCGAGCGACAGATGTTCCCTCTCTCCTGCCGAGCAGGAGAGAGGGAAGAAGAGAGACTAGTTTAGTAAGAACTAAACTACTTTACTTTAGTAAGAACTAAACTACTTTAATGAAATATAAAGAATAAAATAACAAAAGAAAATAATGAAATATATACAAAACCGTATCAAGCTCCCAGGATGACAATCACGTCACCAGCAGGCACTGGGAAGTCCCAGACTGGACTCAGCGACGGAAGGGAACTGGATCCAGGAACACACGGGTCGGGATCAAAGGCAGACAAACCGATGGAGTCCTCCTCGGACGCCGGCCATTGAAGAAGAAAAACAAGAGTCCCAGCAAGAGCAAAAGCCCAAGCAAGTTGAAGAAGGAGCCGGAAGCCGTAAAATGGAAAACCAGAACAACTGAAACAACGGATGCTGACCCTTTGATCCCTCAGCTTTTATACTGAGCATGATGCAGATGGGATGGAATACACTGTTTGGTCAGTTTTGGGTCACCTGTCCTGTCTGCTCCTCCCCACAGATGGGACCCCTCTACGCCTCTCTGCTTCCAACCCTCCAACAGGGCAAATAACAAGGTGTCTGGCCTTGGTCGTTATCGCAATAAGTCTAAGCAAGGGCCTCTCTGCACACTGTGCCTTGGCATCAGCTATAAACATGGGTCTTATCACTCTGAGAAAGAGCAGTTTTCTGCACAACATGCTGTTAATTTCAGCAGTTAGAAGAGGCCTAGTTAGAAAGCAGAGTTACTGAACAAAATTTTACCTCAAACCAGGACACCAGCCTGCTCGGGTGTGGATGTCCACATCTGGGTAGATGAATTCCACATACGAGAGGGCTGTTTTTCCCACTCTAACTGTGGATATTTTATACCAGAGACTGGGGCAGAAGTTGACTGAGCATTGCAGAGAATTTGCTTTTCAAAATTTACCCTGCCTCTGTCAACCCCACTCAGCACCAGCGCATTTTGATGCTCCTAAATTGCTTTCAAAGCAAAGAAACGAAGAAGAGAACTGAGGACACAGACCCCTTTTATCACGCTTTCCTTCTTGTCCAGTCGCTGAGCTGAGACTGGGACTTCTGAGGGCAGGAAGGAGAGAATCCCTGACCGTTTCTGGCAGCTTTAAACACAGCAGACAAGTCCATGCAATGCCACGCTTGCTGCTTGAAGCACAGCAGGTCAGATGCAGCCTCTGCTCCAAACACGGATACCAGCAAGGGAGATGGCATTACTCAGTCCCACAGCATTAATCCTACCGGAGAATATCAAAGTGCAGTGTTGCTCTCATGAGCAAAGACAGGAGGATTTGATCCTGGTGGAGACAGCTCCTGCTCTGCTAGTGGGGTTTAAAGTCACTGTGACTTCATCCAAACAGCGCTGAGCAATGGATGTGGAGGACTGGGAGGAATCACCCAATATCTGCCAAATTAATCTCAGGGAAAGCTCTGGGAATCACATTGTCCCTCCGACCAGCTTTCAGGTCCCCTACTTTTAGTTAAGACAGACACAAACTCAGCGAGGGCTGGCACAAAACTCCCACTGACTCTCAGCGTTGCAGGTCTTGACGCCACTGTAGCTTTCCTCAAACAATTCCCTGAGCCAATTTAATGCTCTAAGCTGGCGACGTATTTTCTGACCACTGAAATGTTTAAATATCACTTTACTGGCAGCATGACCCTGTGCTAAAAGAAAAACCAAAAACCAAAAAAAAAAAAAAGAACACAGAAAAAAGTGAATAAAAGCTGTAGGAAGTGAAAAACCAAACAAAGGCTCAAACTGGCTTCGCGCTTCTTTTCAGTTTTCACTTTTCTTTCCATTGCCACAATTTCAAATACGTTCTGTGGGGCTTCATGCAACCCGTGTGATGGTTAGGAGACAGCATGGGCACGTGTGGACAGAGATGGCAAAGGGCTGCTTGTAGGATTCCTACCACCTGCCCCCGTGTCTTGGTGGGTGCAACAAGGATGTGGCACTGGGCAAAGAAGGGCCAAAGCTGGATCCAGCTGCGGGTTCCCAGTGCCTGTTGGACCCTGGAGTTTCAGCCCAGCTGTGCTTCCAGATATGTGACTTCCCCCTGCTCACAGACCTCTAAAAGGCAAAGTGCAGCTCCTTTGCCTGCACAACTGCACAAACATGCAAATTCTTGGCATGTTCCCACCTCCAAGGAGAGGAAAAAGCCAACGACGGGCATCAGCTCTTTGCATCTTCAGCCCTAGTTTAAAGGAAGGCAGGTTTCCTCAACTTGATTTTTTACACACAGCGTGTGCCATCAGCCGGGCAGAGCGCGTTTGCACGCCAAGGTCACCTCGAATCACATCCGCCGCCTGTTTTCATTTCTCCACCTGCTCCGCCTGTGCAGCTGCCTGACAAGCGTCGCCTCCGAGCAGGGCCAGCGCTGAATTCAGGGGCCAACACTCCGCGTCGCTCGCCTCCGCCGGCAGCGGATCTGTCCCCTCGCGCCCAGGGATATGTGATAAGGTTATCGCTGCCGGGGCACGCGGGGGAGTGCCCGGTCCTGCCCACGGGCCAGCTGGTGGAATGTGCCGTCTGCTGCCATTGCATTGGCAGCTCCCGGAAAAGGAGTCCCTTCGCTCAGGGTTTTAGGTTCGGTGGGTTTGAGTCAGGGATCGGCCTGTCCCGGTGAACACAGATGGCTCCAATTTGCAGGGTTCATTTTGGGCCAGCCGAGCCCCCTCCCTGCAGAGCTGGCCACGTGCTGGTGTTGGCAGCAGCGAGGGGGCGAATGGCCTTAAACCAAACTGCGGCAACTGGAGAAAAGCAATCACAAATGACAGGCGTGACTCCCGGCCGTTTCTTGAACTGTGGGATGAATTCCAGCGGAAGGAGCTGCAGCTAAACCCGGGGCTATCAGGGCCCTTCAGAGTCCGCTTCCCATAGCGCTAACAAATGTTAAAGAGGCAGGAGAACAGCACCACCAGCTCCGCGCTTTTAACATGGGGTTTCTATTTCTGCGCGGTGTCACTTAGTAGAAATTCCCACTGTCAAAACGCTATCGTTTATTCCGGAGCAGAGCTACCGACTGTTTTTCCAGGCGCGTTAGGACGGGGGCAGCTGATGGGTTCTACAGAAACAGAAGTAACGGAGCGTTAAAATAAGAGTGGAAAACCGGCACCTTTGGAGCAGTGGTGTTTTCCAGTGTCCTAGCCAAAAGACCACTGGAGGAGAATGGGTACATACCCTATCCGCCTGAGGTTTCCAGGGAATTAAAGGCTCAGCAGACAGGATGGGGGTGTGGGGGGGGGGGGGGG